>JAMPIV010012946.1:428987-462429 GCA_024509875.1 Oreohelix idahoensis
TACTGGGGCACTGTACGAAGGATGGCCGCCGACCGAGCAAAGTGGAATCAATTTGTTGTTGCCCTACAAGACGCCACAAGGCGTAATGGCCACTGACTGCTTTGACGGTCGGCGGCTAAGGATCAAAGAAGAAGAAGAAGAATACTCGACGTGGAACTGAAGGCAATAAATGAATGCTCAACTTTTGTTTTACCGCACACTTATGAACAAATTGATGCCATTTTGAACGGAAGCTAACTTTCCTTATTGAACTCACGATGCGTCTGTAATATGTAACTCAGGCTTTACATCCCGTTTTCGATAGCTGAAATATATCAAAATGGGTGCTCTCAAAATACAGTGGATGACGCCTCTGGCGCCGTCCTGCCAATACTGTTACTTGTTGGATAAAATACATTTCAGGTTTGTTAGTCAGAAGGGTATCCCATTAACATTTTGTGCACTATGTCTGCAACAGTGTCAGCTCCAGTAATGCTGTCGGACGTTCTTTACAATATAATAATACATTATATAACATGGACAGACATTAATATTAAAGGGAAGTTGGGGTATGGTGGGAAAGTGAGGGTCTTATGAGGTTTTCATAATGCATATTGATGATGACAGATGACCCTCTCCCCTCTTGCTAACAACATGTTTGAGTGACTAACATTTTGCGACAAGTTAAAGCACACAGTTACGCCGTGTTTCTGCGCACAGGCGTAGGCCTATCGAGGACTATAGCTGTGTGCAGGCCGGTCTAACACGGTAACACACTGTTAGTAAACATCTTACCATTTCTACTATAACACTGGACAACAAATTTTGACTTTTTGTGTGTATCTGAGATTAAACCAAGTTACCTTTATGCTGTTTGGGCTGCTGAATATGAAAATGGCCGTTAAAACACCAGATTAGCTCTAGTTTTTTAAATATCTATAAAACAAGTTTTATACATTTGCATATATATATATATATATATATATATATATATATATATATATATATATATATATATATATATATATATATATATATATATATATATATATATATATATATATATATATATATATATATATATATATATATATATATATATATATATATATATGATAATAATGCTCATAGCGGAAATGATTCACAGCGACGCCTTTTTGCCTGTCGCTTGTAATGAGTTTCTAGAGCATCTCTCACAAGGGTCCAACAATAGTCTGCAGCATTGCTGCATTCCATTTCCCTTGGTACCTTTTTTCGAGGGTAGTCCTGATGAAATCGTTCCCCATGCTCGTCACTGACAGCACCGCAGTTAGCAGGGAAGAAATCCAGATGAGAGTGTAAAAAGTATAATTTCAAAGTCCCACAGACAGAGGAAACAGCAAAACTTTGTATAACCCTGCTGTAGCCCCATCAAGATGGCAATGACCTTCAGGTCACCACAAATCTGCCACTTATACTTGTCATAGTTGATGGTGTGTAACAGTTGTTTCATGTTGTTGTACGTTTTTTTCATGTGGACTGCATACCCTGGTGGAACATATAGTAAAACGTTACCATTATGGAGCAGCACAGCTTTTATGCTCAACTTGGACAAATCAATGAACAGCCTCCAATCGTAGTCTTTGTTGTTGATGTGTAGTGCTGCCTTCAGACCCACTATTTCAACGCAAGCAATGAGGTTATCTGTCATTTTGAAATATGGAAGCAGATCTTTTTGCCGAGCACGAAACACAGACACATGCACAGTCTCTTCTAGAAGATTCCATTACTGCAGTCTGGACCCCAACAGCTCTGCTTTATTTTTTGGCAATTCCAGAACTCTCACTAGATCATTCAATTCACTCTGTGTAATTTTATGTGGCTGTGCAGACTCTTCAATAGGCACGAAATCAGGATCTCTTGGTGTAGATGCTTTCACAGGTGACGGATGTCCACTGGCCTTATTATCTTCTTCATCATCCAGAGTATAAGATTCTGGTGGGTCCGGAACAGGAAGTCCTCCCCGTGAGGCACTGGCCGCATAGCAGAGGGAATATTCGGATAGGCCACAGGCCGCTGTTTCTTCTTAGAAATACCATGTCCAATTGGAGGAGTCATGCAAAAGTAACAATCATTAAGATGATTTGTCGGTTCCCTCCACACCATTGGAACTGCAAAATGCATCGATCGTCCTTTTCGGTTCAACCAGCAGCGCAGATTCGTTGCACAGGATTGACAACATATGTGTGGGGCCCAATACCGGTCCTGGTCACCGATCTCACCACCAAAATAAAGGCTATAAGCTTTCTTTATCATCGGTGTAATGGGTCGCCTTTGTGATAGCAAAGTAATTTGTCCGCAAATATAGCAAAAATAATCCGCACTGTTCACACATCATTCACTCATTCACGAGACATCTGCGCTCACAGAATCCACAACACAAATGATAACAAGGAGGAAATGTGGTTACAATGACCCCCTTTCCCCCCCCCCCCCCCCCCCCCCTTTCTATATCTAGAAAACTAGAGCTAATTCGCGATTTTTAAGTTCATATTCGTGATCAGCATGTCCAAATTAGTTAAAAATAGCTACTTTTGTCTCGGATACATTTTGGCTGTTGTCCAGTGAAATAGGATGGAATTTTCCGGTATGACGTAGAAGCGTTTGGCGGGAATTCGAACGGCTAACCTTTGGACGGTGTTTTTCGGGAAGTTCGCTTACTCGCTAGTGTCTGCCGACTAGATCGGTCGTATATGTGTGTAGGCTCATCACGGTGTCCGTCATAAGATATTATATTCCAAGTTAAAAGTGATCCTTGTTCAATGAGAACCGACACGATATATATGTACGATATATAAATTTCATAAGTGATTTTTTTTGTCCATCAAGACAGACTTTGACGAAATACAATTTGACTGCAGAAACTTGTAAGATGGTTGGCAAAGATGCCCGAGCTAGAGTTGTATTATGAAGACGGACCTGACAGTAGTTGCATATTGTACTGTTCAGATTATTACATTGGAGTCTTGGAGCTTTGTTGAAAAAAGATGGAACATGTGTGGTAAAGTGGGATGTTATAAATATTTATAGGGGACTTAGTGTACTGACTGAGATCAGCTGTGAAGGTATCTGTATCTAATAAGTGTGGTGTGTTACAGATGACCTTACTTTGCTACCACATTTAGACCTCAGTCAGACTTATTCTGGAATATTGTGATGACTACGTTGAATGTCTAGGGTTATGATAGTGATGAAGTGTATGTTCACAACAACCAACAGACAGATAAACAATTTAATTTAATCCACAACACTTTACAACACTGTGACACTCACATACATAGAACACTCTATAAGACTATCTTAATAAGTCAAGTGTTAACTTTTAAAATATGTATTAATTCCTTTCAATAATAGATATCCTGATTCAACTACAAAGTGAACCAGGAATCACAATCAAATGTAATCACAAGTTGTATGTACACAATTTATAGATAGGATCTTTGTATTGACATATATTATTATTGCAATATGTGTGTAAGTTGTGGTGTAGTACTATGAGGTAATACTGGCTGATAAGAATCTTTTTTCTTATTAATGATGTCCACCAAATGATAAATATAAGTGGATGGAAGCAGACATCATCATCATCAGTTGATAAACTCTTAATACAAGACCCTTGCCCTGAGCAAGAGACATGCTGAGAAATCTGAAGCTCGCTCGAACATCACCAGAGTTAAATACTGTGTTGTTGTGTTGCTCGTGGTTCGAGTATGGAATGTCAACTTGACCTACGCAGTGGTGTGTAGATATAGATGGAGTGTATAATGTGCGAATGATAGGAAGAGTTCGTGGTGTTGACAAATGTTCTTTTCTCACACTCATGTATGGCTGGAAGTCATCGACACCAACGACTGTGTACCTTTACTAAAGTTTAATTGGACGTACACACTCGACAGCACAGATAGTGACAAATCACAGGTTGGCATAATACATCATGGTACAGTGGATAAATGGTCTTGCAATGTTATGTTACATGGGCACTCATGTAGAATAATAGTATAATGGACTGTCAGTAGCCAAGCACTCAGTATTGCCCATATATATATATCAACTGAGTTTACTGACAAAGCACGTCAGATTATAAACAATATCCAAGATGGCTTCTAGACCTAATCTCGTCTAGCGAAGATTCCTTAACATAATGTCCAGCACAGATTTTTCCATATAATTATATTGAACCGCTAGCAATGGGTTCTCATGTGTAGCAGTGATCTCTGGACTAATCAAGCGATAATACGGGCATCCCTTTTCTCTTCTTGAAAGTCACTACATGTTTGGTTCCAAGATGGCTTCACTCGTGAGCTGTCACTCACGTTTGGATACAGATAATGAATCTGTCCTAAAGTTAGTCATTCATTAAACATTTCATTGCTCTGTAGATTTGATCATGAACAATTGACTGCATTCTACAGGATATAGTGCTGCTAGGAATCAGAATCGTTTTTTCATCTAGTTAGATGTATCCTCTCAGACGTACAAATCATCCCTACCGAAAAACGGTGGCTTCGTACGAGAGTTCAAAAGAGTATCTTTATTACCTTGGTTTTCAGAAATATGAGTTTGCCATTCCTTGGCAATAAGAATGAACACTGGGGTAAAGCATACACGATAGGTCTAGACGACTATCACTTTCCCCAAAAACCACTGAGATCACTTTTTCCCCGGCATCAAGCCGACATAGAAAAAAAACACAGCCCATCATCAGGGCGAAGCCAAAAAACACACCTCTCTCGCGACACATCCGCCGAACAGCCTTTGACCTCTCTAGAGACAACAGAACATATAGTTCGACTTAGATATGTAAAGGTATACAGATATAAGACAGATTCGTCCTACACAGACAAACAATACACATAAATTCAGGCCATAGATATTCTGAAGCAAGAACAATCTATTACTACCCAAACAAAGAATAAATCGCAGTAAAACTGGATTCATCCGCGGAGTTCGATCGAAAGAGACGGCACAACTTTCAAGGGAAGTAACTCAATAATGACTTTCCCTTAAGCACTAAAAAATATCTATTTTGTTTACAAAATATTTGCGAACATAACAAGTATACCAATGTATAATATTGTAAGATATCAAAGACTGCACGTAACACTGGCTTTTCAAGCTAGGTTGTTGTTTGTCATCATGACTTCAAGTGTTTGTTTCTGGTGGAAATAATATTTGAAAAGTTCACAGTTTCTTTTTATTTGAAACAAATAACTGTCCCTCTTGATTTAATGTACAGTCAATTTTAGAAGGGGGGGGGGGGGGTGTACACCAGATTGAGCTGCTCTGGCCAACGAAATCTTAACTTCTGTGTGGGCGGCAGGATAACTGACTCCTCTGCTCGCTTGCTTCACCGTTTTCTTGAGAAACAACACTGGTCGATATCTTGACCAAGGAGTATGCTACCAGCCTCTGGATTCAGCAAAACTCAGACCAGGTGCTGCTTTAATACTTTAGTACCACGGTCCCTGAAACAAGAAGGTTGTACCTCCTACTTCAGAACTAATTTATAATCTATTTCCACACTGAAGCACAATACATAACTGATGCGTGATGCCATATGATGATGGATGGTATCCGCATGTCTGGTTTTGTGTAGTGTGCAGATGTGTTCAGTCAAACAATGTTCATACAAAAATAACAGGGCAATCCACATAGGACGTCAGTAAACTCACGACGTATAAAGTCAATGATTCTTGTAACAGCCGTTGACGTTTTTCTTCATTATTTATTGTGGACGCCACAGTGACAAAATGGTTACGCGAATATGTAGGCACATCAAACAGTCATTATCACAGCAACATTCAATACAGCAATAGACGGTAGACAGCATTACAATGATGAGTCAGATGCATGTTATATTTCATAGTGCTGTAAATGTAGTCAGGTGAAAAACTCCATCCTTTTCTATAACAGCCAGGAGATAACCAGATGTATGAGATCAGTTCACTCTCCTTAGTCTGACTTCAGCAAGACAGACACGTCTGCCGAAGTATAAATAATGTCCTCAAAAATATCCTCTAGATAATAAAGGTTTTCCAAACCTAGTTCATTTAACAAAGTAGCAAGTAATGGTCCTTGGGACATGCATCAACCGATGCAGTACAATACAGCGACATGTGAGCTGGGAAAACATCTCGTGACGACGACTTTTCGAAGACAGGCTATGAATCGAAATCGCTCACGACCCAAAATCGATAGAGTTAATGAAAAGTCAATTTACCTTGCCTTCAGGAAATACACAGAAATATCACGCCTCCCGACATGTGGGAAACACTAGAGGTATTATCTCGAATAAACGAAATATCCATTAAGAGGACTACACATCCCTGACAGAACAAAAAATAGCGGAGATCCCCTCTTCAACGAGGCATCTCTTTCGCCATTCAAATCGCTCACCCCACTAGTGGTGGGCGGAAACCGATCGACCAAAAAACAAGACCAGTCATGCGCAGTCCAGCGCAAAAAGACCACAGCTCAAAACTTAACTGCATTCAATACCAACGCGGGAAGACAAATGCTTACCGAGAAAAGTGACTATAAATTTCAAGCAGTTGTTGTTGCCCTTGCGTTATAAAATAGATATTGTAATAAAACGATGTTGCGAGAATTTATCACGCAACATATCACCACCTCCTCCCGATAAAAAAAAAATGTGGAACATATTTTTTTTTTTTTAAATATCAAAGAGCATGCGATAAGCGGCTCAAAACGCACGAATTATGCGCTGATAATTAATTAAATTGCCTAACATGAGGCTAAATATAGAGTGTCTGGTGAGGATATACCTCAACAGAAAAATAAATATGTCTCAAAAAATATTCACATCGGGGAGGTGTCACCAACACACATCACGTTAGCATGTAAACACAATATACGTATGCAAGTTACCATAATCATCATTAAACAGCATACTCTAATATTGTCTTTAAAAATGGATGTACAAATCTGATAGGAAAATTTAAATAGTACATTCTTTGACATGTAATGACATAAGTACATAGTAAAGTTAAACTACATGACGATCCAGGACATATGCTCTGGTATTCCGAGGGTAAGTACACAATCTAGAACTCGTCATGCTTGATACTAGTAAGGTAAGTCCTCAGCTCAACAATGACATTCTGAGAAAGTACAAGCAATATAATGCTAATTAATAACTAATATGCTTCATAAGGTACAATACATTATTAATAATTGTGGCTGTTTAGTAAACTAACGGCCCTTATATTAACTACTCAGTCCTCCTCTATCATCTTAAAAAAACGAACAGAAGAAGATGACAACAAAGCACGATAGTGTGTACATATAAAGTAAGTACAGATGTGCTAATCTATTGTAGAAATATAGGTGTGTTATGACTCTGTAATATATGGAAATATAGGACAGAAGTATTAGTTGGAGTCATGTGGGCATCTAGACAAAATGTCAGCCATCACATTATCCGCACCACGGATAGCTCGTACCGTGAAGTGAAAAGGTTGAAGAGCTATAGCATATCGAGTGGATCTCGAACTCTTCAAATTCTTAGTCTGAATAGCTGTAAGAGCTTTCTGATCAGTCTCTAGAATAAAATGTGCGCCCAGGAGGAATCTTTGTAGCTTTAGAATTGACCAAACCATCGCTAACAACTCACGGTCTAAAACCGAGTAGTTCCTCTCTGCCGCATTTAGTTTTCTAGAAATGTACATAACAGGATGCAGAGTATTTGCATATTCTTGCATCAGTGCTGCTCCAATCCCAGTGGATGAAGCATCACTCCGAAGAACAAAAGTCCTATCAAGAGTAGGTAATCTTAAGATGGGAGGAGAAGAAAATATATTCTTGATTTGGTCTAGTGAAGATTGGCATTCTTCAGACCAACGGACCAGATTAGGCGAACCTTTCTTTAACAATGTTGAGAGAGGTGCCATGATCGAAGATAAATTTGGAATAAATCTCCCATAAAATTGAATTAAACCTAAGAGACTCCTAACTTGTTTCTTCGTTTTAGGAACAGAGATGTTCAGTATTTTGGAAGTATTGTGGTCTTCTGTCTTCAAGAGACCATGACCAACACGATGACCCAGGAAAGAGATTTCACCAAAACCAACAAAAGCTTTAGAAGGTTTCGCTGTCAAATTATTCTCACGTAGAGTGGACAGTAAGTCATATAACCCTAAATAGTGATCTTCCCAGGTATCACTGAAGAGACAGATGTCATCTAAGTATGCGATGACATCCGAACGATGTGACAGAATTCGACGCATCATGCGAACGAAAGTGGCAGGGGCGTTCATGAGACCAAAAGGCATAACATTCCATTGAAATAGACCCCTAGGTGTAGAAAAAGCAGTAAGAGGTTTGGCATGCTCTGCTAAAGGCACTTGCCAATAACCTTTAGACAAGTCAAGTTTAGTGAAGAATCTAGAATTAGAAAGTCTAATCAGTAGATCTTCTAACAAAGGCATCGGTTCAGCATCGAACTTTGTGACCTGATTCAATTTGCGATAATCAACACAAATTCGTATGTTCTTATCCTTCTTCCGGACAATAACCATGGAAGAAGAATATGGTGAAGTCGATGGTTCAATTATATTTAATTGAATCATTTCATCCAATTCCTTTTCCACTTGCGACTGAAAGTGTATAGGAATAGGATAAGGCCTAACCCTAATTGGATTATTGTCGGTAAGAATTATGTCATGTTCTATGACATCTGTGTGTCCAGGAATGTCAGTGAGAACATCCTGAAATGTTTGTAACATCGACGAGACTTGTCGATGTTCGTCACCAGAAAGATTAGGAGAAACAGAAACGTTTTTCCAAGATTCCGTAGAATGTAATGGAACCACTGAAGGGGAAGATTAACATCAGAGAAGGTAGATTCCTCATCCTGTATGACAGACAGGGATGAATAATGACCGTGAGGTGCAGGAGCATCATCCGTTGCCTGGAAAATAGGCAGCAAATAGTCCGGACGTTCGTGAAATTCCGAAAGCATGTTTTATGTGGAAAGTTTTATGCTTTCCATCAATATCGACCACATAGTCAACATCGGAAATCCGAGAGACTATTGCATACGGACCTTTCCATGCAATAAGAAGTCTATTTTCCCTACTGGGGAGTAGGACGAATGCTTTGTCACCTGGACAAAGTTGTCGTAGACATCTATTCTTGTTAGCAAACTGTCTTGCCTTCTCTTTAGCAATTTCTGATGAAGCAGTTGCTAGCTTACATGCCTCAATGATCTTTTGTCTAAGAGCAATGACATACTCATATGAGGATTGAGTTTCATCGCTAATATCATCGGCAGTGATGAGATCGTGTAATAAAGACATAGGGCCGCGTGGACGCGCGCCAAAGACAAGTTCGAAGGGAGAAAATCCTGTGTGTTCATTAGGGACTTCTCTATAGGCAAAGAGAGCCGCGGGTAAAACCCTGTCCCAATCTTGAGGATGATCTTCAGTTATCTTACCAAGCAAAGTCTTGAGCGTTCTATTCAGACGCTCAACTAACCTATTAGACATAGGATGGTAGATACTACTGAGAGATCGTTCAATATGTAAGGTAGACATTACCTGTGACATAGTGTCAGATATGAGTTGAGTGCCATGGTCTGACAATATTTCTCTGGGAACCCCAAGCGAGAAAATATCAACCAAAGAGCATCTGCGATATCTGTAGTAGATATGCTCTTAAGAGGAATAGCCTCTGGCCAACGTGTGCACATATCGACACATGTAAGGATAAACTGATGTCCTCTGGCCGACTTGACCTTAAAAGGGCCAATAATATCTATGGCCATTTTCTGAAACGGCCGAATAGGAATGTCAACAGCCTGGATAGGCGCAGCATGTCGTGGTCCTCTAGATTTGACCTCCTGACATACCTTGCATGATCGGCAGTAAATACGAATGTCCTTATTGACAAAAGGCCAAAAGAAAGCCGCAAGGACTCTCGACTTCGTACGGGAAAAACCCATATGTCCAGCACATTGCGAGTCATGAGCATGTTGTAATATTTGCACTCTCATGCTCTTGGGAACAAGAATTTGCGAATGTGCCGACGTAGTCGAATCTTGTACCATACGTACAAGTACGCCGTTTCTCATTGCAATCCAAGATTTTCTATTTGTATCCTGATTCGGATCACCTTTCTTCGCAAGAACGAAGAATTTTTTTAAAGAAGGATCTTCTTCTTGCAATTTTATGAAAGAGTCACGAGTGATTACTAAGTGACTATCTTGGCTATCAACTTCATTATCACTATTCAGTGAAGTTTCGGGTGTTTGTAGAGCTTGTGCTCTTGTAAACTACTGCATTTGTAGCTTGCATGTTATTATCTTCCCAAGCAGCAATCTGCTGTGGGGTACACTCCCTAACTCCGTGAATACGACCAATAATAAGGTCCGCAATAGGATTAGGTAAGAGACAAGCATGCACATCTCCAGTAAAGAAAGGAGTGGCAATGCGAATTACAGCAGTAGGATATTTTTCTAGAGTGCCGCCAAATGTGACACATTTAATAACCCTTCCTGTAGCACAAGATGGATCTACAAGCGATTGTCTAACACCAATAGTGGTGCATCCGGAATCGAAAAGTAGTGAGACCGGAGTATCATTAACAAGACCCTTATGTAGAATTAAAGAACCCCTCCCGTCATGCGCAACAGCAGCAGGAAGAGCGGGAAGTGGGTGACCACAACTCAAAGTAGTTATGGTACCCGGTTCGAATAAAGTACTGCATTGGGGGCATTTGTTTGCTCTCTCAAAGTCAAAAGCAGAACCAGTGACAGCGTCAAAGTTTTTACTATCAACAACATGATTACAGGCTCCCTCAGTTTCCTGTTGTACAGCATTAGCCTGCTGATATCTCTTTTTTTTTGTGTTGAGATCTACCCCGACTATTATTACCTCTGAAGTTATCAGAGTTATTATTATCTCTGCAGTTATTATTGTCTCTATTGTAATTGTTATCCTGGTTCGAATACCAGTTTCCACGATTACTATCATGTTCACATTGATGCGAACATCTATTTGTTTGGTTCTGAGGTCTTCGGCAGGAATAACCTCTATTACCATATCCTCTTTTGAAATGCTTATAATTATTAGGGTGATAGTAACGACCACTATCAGGTTGTCTCCAATTCTTCGAAGAAGAATCACCATGAAATTGATTTCCATGATTTTGACAGAAATTACCGCTACTCTTTCTATCAAAATTTTGTTGGAATCTACGAGCAAAGTTTTGGCCATACGGAGCTGCCGAAGCAACTGGTAAACCTTCTTTCACCTTAGAGTTACCCATGGTTATGTGTGGGTGCGCAGTTACGTATTGGCAACAGAAATCTTCCATTTCTTTTATTGTTTTAGGTTTACGTTCATGAAGGAAAGCAAGGACAGACTCATTGACAGACGACATGACTTTGTCTCTAAGTATTAAGTCCATAAGTCCTTCATAAGTTTTTTCCGTCTTAGATAGTTCAACCCATCGTGAGAAAGTAATGCGTATTCTTGCAATAAACTCGGAGAATTCCACTCCATTTTCAGGTAACATGTTTTTAAATTGTAGACGATAGCCGTCTTCGTTAAGCTGATATTTCTTTAACAAAGCGGCCCTGACAACCTCATAATTGTTCTTGTCAGGTTCATCCACCATATTTAATATACTTAGAGCTTTACCTGTCAGTATCCCTGATAACTGATAAACATATTTTGCTTTGTCTATGTTATGAGCTGTACATGCTTGTTCAAATCTGTCCAGATAGAACATTATGTCATCACTGGAAGGACTAAATGTTGGTAACTTAATCTTAAAAGTATCATTATTAGCCTTACCAGAAGATGAACCCTTGTTTGAATCATTACCATTACTCATGCTCGTCAATTTCAATTTTTCCAACTCTAAAGCTAAGACCTTTTCTTCATGTTCCATTTTTGCTTTCTCTTTCCTCTCATCAGACTCTCTCTGTAATCTTCTTTCCTCAGCCTGAGCCTCTTTTTGAAGTCTTTCATTTTCAGCTTCTTTTTCAAGTCTTTTATTTTCAGCCTCTTTTTTCAAGTCTTTTATTTTCAGCCTCTTTTTTAAGTCTTTTATTCTCAGCCTCTTTTTGAAGTCTTTCAGCTTCTAGCTGTAGCTGGAGTTTTCTCTCCTCAGCTTCTGATTCCCTTTTTTGTTTTTCCATTTCCATTTGGAATCTTTTTTCATCCACCTGCATCTGCAGTTTCTTTTGTTCAGCTTCCATTGCTTTATCATATCGAGCAGTTGCAAATTCTTCTAACTTATCACCAGTCTTCCTAAGCAATTTACCCTGCTCAATAAAGTGCTCAAATGTAGACATGTTGTCTAACATATGAGTCCAAAACCTGAAATAATTAACTAATTTATTTCAAACCTAAGTGTAACAAGTCTTAATTAAGCACTTGTATATTCACATCACATTATATTATCCCAGTCTCTGTGGGAAACAAGTCTCCAATCAAAGAACTTGTATATGAAATATCAGCACTCAATTCTTGATCATAAGTGCACTTCTCATTCAATAGTGCACGACACTATTCATCATTCATTTATCATCAGTGTAGTAGTAACAGTGCATTAGCATAGCCCATTAACTAATTACTGTAACTGTAAACAATGACTATGTAAACACATGCAGAATGTAAACATTGAAAATGTAAACAATGCAAACAATGTAAACAATAACAATGTAAACAATAACAAAGATCAGCAACAATACAAAAACGTTCGCAGAAATCAACTAAAAATAAAGCAGAAATTAATGAAATATCACAAAAAATGTGACGATATCTGCGCTATAATTAAACAAAATACATGACACCACAGTGTATAAACAAAAATGTTGTATGAAACTAAATTATAGACAAGAGTAGACTAACAAATACAAACAAATCAAAACAAAACTAAAGAATGCGAAATAATAACGAAAACAATATTAAAACATGTCATCACAGCTAACATAAATAGCAACAGAAGTCGCTTAGCAAATTCCAGTATCGGAAATTTGCAAACCCTACAGAAAACGCTCACAATAGACGACCTCTATGACGTGGCATAATCTAACGGAGACACCACCCAACCGAGAACCCGCTGAAATATAAACATATAAATATACAAATAACATATAGACATATAACATATAGAATGAGATGATACACAGAAGACTCAGCAGAAGTATAAGGGCACAGTTTACATACAAACAGGCCACTTAACTTATAGGCTTCCAATCGTAGAACAGCAGAAAAAACGGATGTCAATCAACGTCCTAAAGAGCGAAGCTCCAACGATGATGGCACATCTGAACTGCTTCCACTGCTAACACGATGGTACAAGAGCTTCTGAAATACTGTGTGTTGAGTTGTTTCGCCACTTGACCTTCTAATCCAAAAGTAAGTTGATGGAAATCGGTACTTGGCCTTCTTCAGAAAACAACCCGTTTCAACCGGCACTTGACCTTCACAAAAAAGACAGCACTGGAACCTTGACAGCAGCAACTTGCTTGACTTGCGTAAAAGATAACAGCAGTCCGAGTTATCCGGCAACATGTAACAACGCCGGGTACTGTCAAATTCTTGTTTCCGTCAAAAAGTTGAAATTTTGACTTTTACCGGGCAACGCCGAGTACTTTGAAAATTTTGAAGATGTTGACTGTATTGAAGAATGTTAATTTCTTGAAGGATGCTGATGAATTCTTGTTGAAAATGAAGTGGGTAAGGGACCCCGTGTTTGCTGGTACCAATACTTTAGTACCACGGTCCCTGAAACAAGAAGGTTGTACCTCCTACTTCAGAACTAATTTATAATCTATTTCCACACTGAAGCACAATACATAACAAACACAGAGTTCAGCGCTGTAGGCCAACTGTTAGCTTCTCATGTAACAATATACACCAGTATTCCTCTCCCTAATGGTTACAACGCCTCTGCGATTCCAGCATTATTTCCTTCTATTCAATAAGATAGGTGTCATAGTACTATTTGGCAATCCCATGCAGTTATACTCCTCTCCGACAAGTTTTGTTCATGGTGGAGCAATATCTAGGCTTTGCCTCATGTTTGTTACTGAACCACACACATACAGACATAAATTTATCAATTCACATTCAATTTTCATCTAAAAGATATCAAATATGTCTAGCTTACCACAATTCAAGGAAATATTAAACAAGTACGTTGACTGGCGATGAGTTATGGCACAATTCCGATCTGCCTCTGTCCCAGGCTTTTATTAGAAAAATATGAGCTGGTTCTCAACGCACTTGCTTCTACAAAGTTTATTTTCAAAAAGTGGCACTGAACAGACGCTCCTAATTGACTATATTAAATGGTCTAGCCAATGAGACCATGTTTACAAAAGCATTTGAAAAAATGTACCCTTCCTATCGTTTCCATTAACAACCAAAAATAGTATTTGCAGTCGACTAATCATGTTTCGCCTTACATATTATTCTAGCCAATCAAATCGGATCTAACGTGGTGGCCTCATTTCCCCTAAAGCAGTGTCCAAACACGCCATTATGAGCAAATATGATCCTGTGTTGTCAGACAACACCACTATCGTATTTTGGCTATAATTTGTTAATTATTAGACTATTTGCTTAACACCTAACATATTCTTTGTCAGCAAGTCCTAAGGCACCCAAATATATAAGTTTAATGGAGCCAAGTGGCTGCGTTCAAAATATGTATTTTCTTCTACCACCCGTTCACTTCTATACGATGGGATGTCTTCTGTACTGTCAGGCTAATGTCAGGATTTCAGACGTTAAACAGTATTGTGTCATGTTTCCTAATAAGCATTAAACATGTTTTTTAAAACCTTACCTCGTATTGGTAGTGTTTTTTGTCACTGTTTTTTTGAGAAAAAAAATCAAGCCTGCATGCCTTTCGCGTGGGGTGGCATTAATTTCATATCGCGAGACGACGTGGTAGTATTGCAGGCGTTCCTCCGTACATCTCTCTCTCTCTCTCTCTTCTAAGCCCGTCTGTCTTTTAGTTTACGTAGTGCATAATGACATTAATGTAATATTAAATCTAGGTCATTACGCAGTGAGTGTATCTCAAGGTTTTCTAAGAAACACAGTACCCGTTTTATTTTTAGAAACGCGTGTATTTGATGCAGTAGGCTTTACTAGCAAACGTGAAAGCGTTACACTTATGCAGACGGAGCATAAAAAGGGGATTTCTTGTTTAGTTAGTATGACGTTCTATAACACAGGCGTACGCTATTGTGACCGCACTGTTCTTTTACCATTCTTCTTTCCTTTTATTGAATTAATTCGTTAGGCTTTACATTTACTTTCTAATTTAGATATGTGGATTTAAATTTCACGACAAATTCTCCCCACTTAAAACAGACATATGTCAGTCTATAATTCTATATACACATAGAGAAATTTAATATTATTCCTGGTGCTTACGGTGATTCTCATCACACGGATGGCGGCTTAGAAAATCCGCACCCAGGTTAGTTTTTCCAGTAATATACTCTATGCTGAACTGGAATGGCTGCAAAAGTAAGGACCATCTGAGTAACCTCGAATTTTCATGCCTAGCCTGCGCTAGAAACGACAAGGGTTTATGATCCGTTTGCAACTTGAATGCCTTCCCATACAGATAAATATTGAATTTCTTGATCGCCCATATTACTGCAAGACATTCTTTTTCGCTAGTTGAATAATTTGTTTCAGCTTTATTCAACTTTCTGCTAGCATATGCCACTGGGGTTAATTCCCCATCCAGTGCATCTGATTTCTGTAACAGGGTCGCGCCCAACCCGATATTACTTGCATCCGTTCTCACAATGAATTCTTGACTTAAGTCAGGTAATTTCAAAATAGGTTTGCTTGTGAGCTTTTCCTTCAATTCCTGGTATGCCAATTCACATTGTGCTGTCCATGTAATTCGATCTGGATTTCCTTTGCGTGTCAAATCAGTTAACGGTGCACATATAGAATTAAAGTTTTTGATATACTTTTGGTAGAAACCACATAATGAGACAAAGGATCTCACGTCTTTCTTGGTTTGTGGCCTCGGGGCTTTCTTTAGTTTCTCTAAATTCTTGGGGTCAGGGGTCATGTTTCCCTGATGGACTATGTGTCCCAAGAATTCTAATTCTTTACATCCAACGCAACATTTGGTTGGTCGGGCTGTCAAATTCGCTTGTCTAAGTCGATTAAACAGTATGTTCAGAGAGTCAATGTGTTCCTCAAATGTTTCTGTTGCTATAAGGATATCATCCATGAAGTTTGTGATGCATGGATTATTCAGAGGATCCAACAATTTTCTCATCATTCTAGAGAAGACACTAGGCGCATTCTTCAATCCAAATGGCAATCTGTTAAACTCATAGTGTCCCTCTGAGGTACTAAAAGCTAGGTACGGTCTAACCTCAGGCTTTACTGGAATCTGATAGTATCCTTTACTCAGATCCACTTTTGAGAAATATTTAGCTTTATTTAGCCTGGCAAACAACTGATTTGTATCCGGCAATGGATCCACCTGACCTTCTGTGATAGCATTCAGTCTCCTGTAATCTATACAGAGTCTATGTTCTCCAGAGGGTTTCCTTAAGAGCACCACACTGGAACTATACGAAGATTCACTGTGTGAAATTATTCCCTCCTTCAACAAATAGTCTATCTCTTCCTTCAAGGCTTTCTCCTTAGCAAAAGGAATCGAATAGGCTTTCATACAGACAGGTGTGGGGTCTATCAGTTTCATATCATATTCCAATAAGTTTGTATGCCCCGGTCGGTCCGTTAACACCTCTGTATGATCATCTAGAACCTGTTGCACTCTCTCCTTCTGATTTTTCGTTAAATGTGTACTGATTTTCACCTGTGCCGCTGTCTCACAGGGATGTAATGGATATTCAAATGATGAAAGTGGTTCCTTTTTCATCTCCATTGCAATGGACAAGGTCAACAAGTGTGTCTCTTCCTGATTTTCTCTTTCCAAATATTTCTTCAGGAGATTCACATGATAGATTTTTTCTTTCCCTTCTTATCTATCTTATAATTTGTTCTAGACACCTTCTCTAGAACTGTATATGGACCTTGCCATCCAATTTGTAACTTATTCTGACTACCGGGTAGAAGAAGCAGTACCTTCTCTCCCACAGCCAAATCTCTGTCTTTAGCTTTCCTGTTGTAATAGGCAGCATGTTTTTTCCTGGCTTGTCTCAAATTTTCATTGGCAAGTTTCCAGCCAGTTTTTAAACGAGTGGTCAGCTCATTCACATATTGGTATGAGGATGTAATATTTTCCTCTGCCTTTTCATCAGTCCACGTTCTTAACAGAGCTTCGAGTGGACCTTTTATTGGCCTTCCAAATAATAATGTTGCCGGGGCCATACCGGTTGAACTATGGGGTACCTCCCGATAAGCAAAGAGGGCGGCGTGAAGGTACTGGTCCCATGTATCTGGTTTTTCGTGTGCCAACTTTCTCAGGATCGACATCAACGTACCATTAAATCTTTCCACTTGGCCGTTCCCTTGGGGATGGTACACACTACAATGGAAGTGTTTGGCCTGGAAGATCCTGAAAACTTCTTCTGTTAGTTTCCCCTTGAACTGAGAGCCATTATCAGTCAAGATTTGATTGGGAAAGCCTAACCTTGTGAAAATTGTGAGTAATGCCTCTGCCACATGTTTAGAGTCAATGGATGACAGGGCTACCGCCTCTCCCCACATAGAACAAGTGTCCACCAGAGTCAGAATGTAGCTGTTCCTCCTCTTGGTTCGAGTGAGAGGTCCCACAATGTCCACGGCAACTCTCTCAAAGGGTGTTCCCACTATGGGCATTTCCCCTAGAGTTGCTGGTGCAGTCCAATGCTTAGGTGCTACTCGTTGGCACTCTGGACAGGATTTTACATATCGTTTGATATCTTCAGTTATCCCTGGCCAGAAATAGTGACAAGCTATACGCTGTCCTGTTGCGCTGATCCCCATATGACCACTGAAGGGAATCGCATGCCCTAGTTCCAACACTTTAGTCCTATATGAAGTGGGAAGGACCAGCTGTCCGTGACCATTGGATTCAGATCCAGCCTTCCTATAAATCAGCTTGTTCTTCATATAAAATTCTCCCTTGCCTGGAGGTGTATGGCATTTGGGCAACTTCTTGAAACACGGCTTGAGTGTTTTGTCCTCCGCCTGTGCCCTCCTCATCTCATCTGGATGAGTATTTATTGGATTATCCTCCTCCTGTTTAGACTGTGATCTGGTCTGCACCGTTGCCAATATCACAGGTCTCTTGGGATTCCCCAGGAAGACATATCTACACCCCAATATCAGAGGGTAGATTGGTTCATTTATCACTGCTGCTTTGATTATTCCCTCCACATATCGCGTTTTTACATGTATCTTAGCGATAGGGAGTGTCATGGTCGCTACTTCCTTGGTTGCAGCTTGAATCTTCACTGTTTCTGTGGTGTATTGATCTGCTTGCACCAGGTGAGAACTCACAACTGAATCATAATCTAAACCTGTATCATATAAACACCTTATGGTGCCACCATTACAGATTACATCTTCACACACTGGGGGGGTGGTACGGTTCCTGTAGTTCCTCAGGTTTGACCTTTGTTCCCTTCTTCCCAGATTTCATAGCAGCAAAACGAGGAGTTTTATTCATACAATTTTCAGTAGTATGATTGTTCATCTTACACTTTGTACACCACTTCCTTCCTTGGTTGAAAGATTTTCTTTCATCATATTTCCTTTCATCGAATTGTGGGGTTTTATTTTTATTGTCATACCGTGGCCTATCAAACTGGTGCCTACCTTTGTTCTGATCTCTAGGATCAAATTTATTAAAGTTCTGTGGTGCCTTAAAATTATCTACTTGTTTCTTTTTATTACTTGTTACCTCTGCCTGAGCTGCTTGATACCTTTCAGCAACATTTAGTAACTCACCCAGCCTCTCTGCACCTTGTTCCATGAGAAACTTTCTCAGGTCTGGAGCCATGGACTCTCTTAGTTGTTCTATAAGGATCATTTCCTTAAGATCTTGGGTTTTCCCCAGAGAAGTCCATTTCTCCAAGTATGTCTCTAACCGTGCAGAGAACTGGTGATAGGTTTCACCTGACAGTAGTTTAGCATTCCTAAATTTTTTTCTATAAAATTCTCCATTCTTTTCATATCTTAACAAAAGAGCCTGCTTTAGCATGTCATAATTTTCTTGATCATCTCTGCTCATTTTGGCAAAAACTTCATAAGCTGTACCACGAAGCCCTTGAGATAACTTTAAGCTCCACCTTTCTCTCTCTAACCCATACGTGGTAGCTAATAGTTCATATTTATTTAGATAGCTCTCGATATCATCTTCTTTCTCAACAAAATGATCTAAATGAACGTTCATAGCTGAGGTTGAGGCTCCCTGACTAGCAGTGGCATCGGAGGTAAAGGGACTGGCACCATTTTCAGGAGCATGGCTTTGAAACTCAAACTCCCTTAGCCGTAACTCGTGTTCCCTTTGTAATCTCTTCTCCTCCTTTTCTGCTTCCCTTTCTGCAGTCAATCTTCTTTCCTCTCTTTCTGCCTCCAATTGGACCTTCTTAGCCTCAGCCTCCAATTGTAACTTCTTAGCCTCAGCCTCTAATGCCCTAGCCTCTTTGTCAGCCTCAATCTGCAACCTCTTAATTTCTTTTTCAGCCTCTAACTTTCTTTCAGCTTCTTTTTCTAATCTTTTTTCTTCGCGTTCAATAAATTTGTCACATTCAGTAGTGACATAAGCAATCATAACTTGCCCGTTCATTCTTAACTCTTTAGCAGCCTGCATAGCAGCAGATCGAAATTTTGCCAGGTCGGCCATTTTCTAACAGGCAAATTTATACAATATCTAACTTAAACAAGTCAATCTATAACTAATTATCTAAGGACAACCACAAGCACTGAGAGCTCAACCTTATTTATTTCCACCCAAGGATACCTTTTAATTTTTTATTATTCCCTGAAGTGAATTACCCGTAATATATATATATAATAGGAGAAGATTCAAAATCCCGGACAGGACCCAATATATGTGGTAAAGTGGGATGTTATAAATATTTATAGGGGACTTAGTGTACTGACTGAGATCAGCTGTGAAGGTATCTGTATCTAATAAGTGTGGTGTGTTACAGATGACCTTACTTTGCTACCACATTTAGACCTCAGTCAGACTTATTCTGGAATATTGTGATGACTACATTGAATGTCTAGGGTTATGATAGTGATGAAGTGTATGTTCACAACAACCAACAGACAGATAAACAATTTAATTTAATCCACAACACTTTACAACACTGTGACCCTCACATACATAGAACACTCTATAAGACTATCTTAATAAGTCAAGTGTTAACTTTTAAAATATGTATTAATTCCTTTCAATAATAGATATCCTGATTCAACTACAAAGTGAACCAGGAATCACAATCAAATGTAATCACAAGTTGTATGTACACAATTTATAGATAGGATCTTTGTATTGACATATATTATTATTGCAATATGTGTGTAAGTTGTGGTGTAGTACTATGAGGTAATACTGGCTTTTCAAGCTAGGTTGTTGTTTGTCATCATGACTTCAAGTGTTTGTTTCTGGTGGAAATAATATTTGAAAGGTTCACAGTTTCTTTTTATTTGAAACAAATAACTGTCCCTCTTGATTTAATGTACAGTCAATTTTAGAGGGGGGGGGGGGTACACAAGATTGAGCTGCTCTGGCCAACGAAATCTTAACTTCTGTGTGGGCGGCAGGATAACTGACTCCTCTGCTCGCTTGCTTCACCGTTTTCTTGAGAAACAACACTGGTCGATATCTTGACCAAGGAGTATGCTACCAGCCTCTGGATTCAGCAAAACTCAGACCAGGTGCTGCTTTAATACTTTAGTACCACGGTCCCTGAAACAAGAAGGTTGTACCTCCTACTTCAGAACTAATTTATAATCTATTTCCACACTGAAGCACAATACATAACAAACACAGAGTTCAGCGCTGTAGGCCAACTGTTAGCTTCTCATGTAACAATATACACCAGTATTCCTCTCCCTAATGGTTACAACGCCTCTGCAATTCCAGCATTATTTCCTTCTATTCAATAAGATAGGTGTCATAGTACTATTTGGCAATCCCATGCAGTTATACTCCTCTCCGACAAGTTTTGTTCATGGTGGAGCAATATCTAGGCTTTGCCTCATGTTTGTTACTGAACCACACACATACAGACATAAATTTATCAATTCACATTCAATTTTCATCTAAAAGATATCAAATATGTCTAGCTTACCACAATTCAAGGAAATATTAAACAAGTACGTTGACTGGCGATGAGTTATGGCACAATTCCGATCTGCCTCTGTCCCAGGCTTTTATTAGAAAAATATGAGCTGGTTCTCAACGCACTTGCTTCTACAAAGTTTATTTTCAAAAAGTGGCACTGAACAGACGCTCCTAATTGACTATATTAAATGGTCTAGCCAATGAGACCATGTTTACAAAAGCATTTGAAAAAATGTACCCTTCCTATCGTTTCCATTAACAACCAAAAATAGTATTTGCAGTCGACTAATCATGTTTCGCCTTACATATTATTCTAGCCAATCAAATCGGATCTAACGTGGTGGCCTCATTTCCCCTAAAGCAGTGTCCAAACACGCCATTATGAGCAAATATGATCCTGTGTTGTCAGACAACACCACTATCGTATTTTGGCTATAATTTGTTAATTATTAGACTATTTGCTTAACACCTAACATATTCTTTGTCAGCAAGTCCTAAGGCACCCAAATATATAAGTTTAATGGAGCCAAGTGGCTGCGTTCAAAATATGTATTTTCTTCTACCACCCGTTCACTTCTATACGATGGGATGTCTTCTGTACTGTCAGGCTAATGTCAGGATTTCAGACGTAAAACAGTATTGTGTCATGTTTCCTAATAAGCATTAAACATGTTTTTTAAAACCTTACCTCGTATTGGTAGTGTTTTTTGTCACTGTTTATTTGAAGAAAAAAAATCAAGCCTGCATGCCTTTCGCGTGGGGTGGCATTAATTTCATATCGCGAGACGACGTGGTAGTATTGCATGCGTTCCTCCGTACATCTCTCTCTCTCTCTCTCTCTCTCTCTCTCTTCTAAGCCCGTCTGTCTTTTAGTTTACGTAGTGCATAATGACATTAATGTAATATTAAATCTAGGTCATTACGCAGTGAGTGTATCTCAAGGTTTTCTAAGAAACACAGTAACCGTTTTATTTTTAGAAACGCGTGTATTTGATGCAGTAGGCTTTACTAGCAAACGTGAAAGCGTTACAATTATGCAGACGGAGCATAAAAAGGGGATTTCTTGTTTAGCTAGTATGACGTTCTATAACACAGGCGTACGCTATTGTGAGCGCACCGTTCTTTTACCATTCTTCTTTCCTTTTATTGAATTAATTCGTTAGGCTTTACATTTACTTTCTAATTTAGATATGTGGATTTGAATTTCACGACAACATGTTATTAAATATTTGTATCGTTAAGAGGACTTTGCCTGCTGATTGGTTTTTTTATACAGTTGACCCTTTGTTTGTGTTACATGTTACTGTTCGCCAAAGTTGTATGTTTGATCATTCGCCAAGAACTTACGACATTCGCAACATTCTAACATTGAGTACAGCTATCAATATGGCTCTCACAATATATACCAATGATTCATGAACTGTACTGTAATATCAACTTTAATTGTCTACAACACTCTGGCGTACGTAACACACACATTAACATAAGTTGACACTTTTAGTTTACACTACCTACATTAATTACAAAGGCATGATGATGCCATGATCATGTAACGGCAATCAAAATTATTATATTTAATTAGCAATACTATATATCCTAATTATAACCCATCATAGGTTGAGCGGGATATTTTTCTTCATAAAATAAAATACAGAAATCTTGAAAGTTCTGTTTTGTGAACTTTCCAGAAAAGTGGTAAAATTCTATTTTGTTTCGTTCGTTATATTAATGAATTAATTCATTTTTTTAATGAAGAAATATTCCGTTCAACCTCTGACAGGTTATAATTAAGGTATAGTATTGGTAATTCAAGATCATATGTTTATTATTCGATACCTGGTCGTGGTATCATTTCTCTTAATTATAGTAAGGAAAGTAAATTAAAAGCGTAAAAGTGTTTCCTTGTGCGCGTGTGATATTTTTTCTTGTGTCCTAAAGTGATAATCATCCCATATCTGTCACTGTGTTTTAATAGTGGGGTAGAAGTTGTGAACACCTGTGGTTTTTGGGATGATACCTAGTTCACTATTTATTCGTCATTATCAAAATTTATTATAAGAACCTCACTAGACCTTCACTTTCCCGCCTAAACTTCACTAATCATTATATATTAATTGTATTTTTCTTGTTACATACTGTTTAATCATAATATGTAGCTCTCTAGGTACGGTACGTCTATTTTAAACACTTGTTCTACAGTATGTGTGAATTTTAAGCATGTAAATAATCTAATATTGGTATTCTCTGTTGTTCATACTTTCTCCATTTTAGTAGCAAATGATATATATATATATATATATATATATATATATATATATATATATATATATATATCTATATATCTATATATATATATATATATATATATATATATCTCTCTCTCTCTCTCTCTCTCTCTCTCACTATATATACATATATTATAAAGAGTATTTTGTACAACAGAATCTGTATCAATAGAACTAAGAAAGAAAATTCTTCAATGTTATACAGAGCCATTCATGATATATGGAAGTGAATGATGGGCAGTCAGTAAATAAGCAGGGGTATCCCTGTAGGTCCCTTGACTTGACTTGACTTGACTTTGATCCACTGTCACTGAGCGTCACATCTTGGTGACCTTGATGCCATTATGTGGTACTGCGCAGTTCGTATAAGCTGTTCTAGGCTGCTATAAAGTGTATTGTCTATGGATGGGTTGTGTGGCAGAAGGAGTTGTCTCATTTCCTGGAGTGTACGGTACAATAATAGATGGTTCTCTACTGTCTCTAACAAGTTTTGTCAGTATCTACATTTTGCTATATTTTGTGAGCATATTATGTTTCTGTGGACGTTTAGTGAAGTGTGATCTGATCTCAATCAGAAGATTTTGGTTTGATATTATCGCTCAATATGGTCGATAGCATCTTCCTTATTTGGGACTGTTGAGTGTCTGAAGAGCCTTCTTACAGTTTTAGCTTGTGCCCACGTGTTCAGCCAAGCTTTTTTACAGTTGTTTTTTATTATTTGTTTTATTGTTAATGTGACAACGCCATTTTCGTCATTTTCTCCTTCGTGCTGCGGCATTTTCCTCAGCGCCATCTTCGTCATGATCTAAAAATAGAACATTAGTCATGTCTGCTAGATTCTAGAGCACTAGACAGAACAACAGCCAATCAGAGGTATGCTAAACTCCCGGATGTTAAACGCGCAAAGCTTAGAATTTCAATCTTCTCTGTCATTTCGATTGCAACACGCCAGGAGAGATGTCCCCGAACCAGAGTTGAAGTCAAGTTGCCTTGGACA
The DNA here is from genome assembly GCA_024509875.1 of Oreohelix idahoensis. NCBI lineage: Eukaryota > Metazoa > Mollusca > Gastropoda > Stylommatophora > Oreohelicidae > Oreohelix > Oreohelix idahoensis. The sequence continues at coordinate 453,555 of JAMPIV010012946.1, forward strand.
CAACGTCCACAAACACTGTCTGTGTGTTTGGTAGAATTAATTATCGTTCTACACAAAGCTTTATGTTGCTTGAATTACTGTGTGCTGAGAGGGTTGCAAACAACCAATAATTGCAACCCCTGTCTAACGATCCTTTATTAAATTTTCTTAGTGCATGGGTCTTGGGTGTGAGGTAGCCACGTCGACATAAGTTCGCCTCAACCACACCTAGCCCCTGTCACATTAACATACTCAATGGTTGGTCAATCTATGGCATCTGGGCTCCGTTCTTTGCTTCTTTATCGGTTGCTTCATTCAATATGATGTCTTTGTGGCCGGGTATCCATTGCATGTAGATTTTTGTTCCATACAAGTTCATAATTTTATGGCATATTTCTCGAACCTTCTGGATAGTATTAATTGAGTTAGTTTTCCAGTTTTCTATTGCCGAGAGGGCAGCCTGCGAGTCTGAAAAGACTTGAATATCATTTGGTTCTATTTCATTTGATTCAAATAGTTCAAAAATTCTTGTTAAAGTTTTCTGGATGGCGACTACTTCTGCTTCGTAGTTTGTGCACCAGGTACCATAGGGGCCTGTAATTTTGATTGGTTCTTCTGTATTGGGTGAGATGATTATGGTCCCAAATCTAGCATTTAAACGGATCCATCTGTGTAAGCATGGATAATGTCTTCTTCATATTGACAGATAGGACCCCAAGATGCAGCAATAGTGAATGCAGTCAGCGACCCATAGCTGTACTGCTTGCATCAGGACCAGCGAACCAGAGCTGGTCAAGACCGCACTCCACCTCCACGTGGTGGTCCTGGAAACAGTCTGCAGCAGGGCAGTCTGGCTGAGCGAGTGCGGATCGCAATGGGAAGGCAAACCCGGTCCCTAAAAAATGCCGTGCTGAAGTCGGATGTGTCGACCGAAAGGTGCAGATATCACAGCTTAGGCGTAAACAGACACAACGCAACCACCGTCCTTTTCAGGGCGAACGAGGAAGAAGAAAAAAAGAAGAAGATATTGACAGATGGTTTCCATGGCAAGTGTTTTTAGCAGCGTAGGTATCAGGTTTTTGTTTGCGGGTTGCAAAAGGTTTGTACGTATTATTGGTTTATTTAGTTCTATGTGGCGTGGTAAGTCAGGTACGGCTTGAGTGGGCAGTCTAGTCTGTGGTGCGTGGTCCTTCCCTGGGAAAGTAATAAAAGGGTCTGGAAATTAACTTTCGTGCAAATTTAATGCATAAGCTCAAGCGGATACATAAGAAAAAATAGAAGGAAAGTCTAGAGCTGAGTCTAAAAGAGCTAACAATCGTAAATGGGAGATTGGAAAAAAAAACACAAGAAGGAGGCGCAGAGTGAGTAATGAGGTAAGGTCAAAGGTAAAGGATCCCGTTACACGGCCATTGAGAATAATGAGGTAGTGCACTCTAAACACGGACTCTTTTTTTCCCTATTACTTCGATTATCTCCCGTTCCATTTTGTATTAATTCGATTAGCTCCCATGTGTGGTTTACCTGTAATTGTTTAATGTACAGAACTGCAGTACATTTAATAATAATAATAATCCTCTATACACTAATTGGAGCCGCGTTAGCACAGTGGTTAGTGCACTGGTTTCCTAGCTCGGTGGTCCATGGTTCGATCCCCAGTTGAGGTGGGATTTTTTTAGACTGCAAACGGCCCCTTGGTCTACCCAGCCTCCAAAATTGGGTACCAGAGCAACTCTGGGAAGGTTAAGGCGGCCGGCGTGATGCTGACCACATCACCCCTAGTGTGCCGATGGTCAAGAAAATATGGGCCTAACACCATATTCCCAATATGCCTAAATAGGGCGTGTAACGGGGTCCTGTGCCTTTTACCTATACATTAATTGCCTTACCGAAACTTCTGTAACCAACAATGAAAAATCTTGTCACCTTTTAGGGAATATACGGAAAGAGCAAACATTGAATCCTGAAAGAGAGCACGCAGACGTTTCAACCTTTTCATGGTACATTGTGCAAAAGTCATGATAAATGTGGTTACAAACACCTAATGAACTTGAAATGGAATGGAAATGATCAAAGCAGAAAAATAAGTGCACAACATAATTATTTCTCGTCATATTTTGGCGGGTAACTTGCTCGTAATAATAATAATAATAATTCAAAGCAAGCAAGAACTGTAGCTGAGACCCTCTCCGAGTCCTCAGGACATGTCATTTCTTCTTCTTCTTCCTCGTTCGCCTTCAGACTTCCACATTTATGACTCTAATAAAGGCAGTAGTCAACCCAAGGCTCCCAACATCTCCAAACAGTTTTTCGTTGACAGAAGTAGGTTGTTGCCATATGCTACTCCGTTCATTACTGTAGGTTGGGCAGTATTGCAGCAGGTGTTCGACTGTCATTGGGCTGGTACCGCAGGTGCAGAGATCTGTTGCACCAATTTTGTATTTGTGGTACAGATGGTATCTCAATCTGTTGTGACCAGTGCGTAGCCGAAAAATGATGACCTGTTCTTTTCTGGATAGTTGATGATATGCATCATTTTTCAAATGTCCCGGGTGCTCTCTTTCCCATTTGGACTTGAATGTAGCCTTTATAGTAGTCTTTGCCGTTGCGTAAGTTGTCTCTATATCATTTTGTTGTAAGGCACCTCCTTCCTTAGCAAGTCTATCTGCCTCCTCATTTCCTGGTATGTTGCAATGGGCTGGTATCCACTGGATAGTGCACTTCTTAAGCATTCGGCTAGTCTTTCAAGGGAGATTATCAGATCTTTCAATCCTTTAGTTTGGTGGCTCTTCAGCGCTGATATTATTGAGAGGGCATCTGAAAAGATTACTATCTGTTTTTCTGCCTGTGCTTTGCATTCAATAAGAGTTTCAGCTGCCTGTTTCAGGGCTTCTGCTTCAGCACAGAAGTTATTGCAGTATTTTCCAGTGGCAATTGCCATAGAGTGAATTCTATTCTTTAATTTTATGAGGATGCCGGCACCCCCATTTTCAACTGCATTTGTTCCCGAACCATCAGTATATGCATGTGTCCAAAGCTTTGCTGGAAATGTTTGGTCAATATACTTGGTTGCTATACACTTTCTTTGTGTTTCTGTCTGTGTTCCCTTACCTTCAATGCCTGGAATATCAGATTTTAACTCAGGAAAGCATCTTATTTTCCACAGTGGGATAGTTTAGCTTGTTGGGATTTTCTTTGCAACTGAGCTTGCTAGTATGGTATTATTGTTAATTTTTTCTTTTGCTTGGGCGACAAAGTTAGTTCGCTTGAGCCTGCCTATTCCTAGCCTATTCATTCTTTGGTACATGGGGTGTCCTTCGAGCCTCTTAAATTTTTCAGCTTGTTTTAAGACTCTGCTGTCACGTCTATCCTCCATTGACTGTAGCCCTGTGATGTTTTCCATATGGTTGATTTGTGAAGACTTTAGGGCCCCTGTTATAATACGTGCTGCTTGGTTTTGAAGTCTGTTTACTCTGTCAAAATTTCATTTAACCACACTAGCACCGAAGACATCATCATCAGTGTTGCGTAATGCTCTGGCACACAGGCGTATGACATTATCTTCAGAGATACAGCTGTATGCATTAGCAACATTTTTGTACGATAAAACACTATTATTGAACGCCGCAGTTTTTGGTAACGATATGACGTAATTTTAACTATGTGACGTAAGCGTCGTCTGCTGGTGAAGGCCAACTGTTATATTTCTTGGCCTTTCTCTAGTATTCCTTGAAGTGAGAGGACGTACTTATTTGATATTCCCAAGCAGTGGAGATTTTTCAAGATATTAATGACATGGCTATTTGTTTGAGACTGGCCGCTACTATATTATTTGTTCATTACGATTTGCAGCTTCTCGTGTAAGTCGTGCAATCGAGTATTATAAATCAAGACGAAGATGTCTTCAAAATGTTTAACCTGCTGTAGGACTTCGATCAAGTCAAAACGTGGACTGATCTAAAGTTGAAACGGTCAAGCTTATTCATCTATAAATGCATGCTATGCCTTTTGACTTTTGACGGACGAAGAATTGTAGTTTACGCAACAATATACTTTGCATGTACACGAAAATGGAGAATGTGAATAAATGTGATGAAATAGCCTTCAATTGCATCCTGGCGTTACTTGCTGAATTGTACCCATGTTAATGGTGGAACATTTGGACTTGTTTAATCGTTATATGTCAGAACCTAAACCATTCGCGTTATGCCACCAACTCTACTACAACTGAAAATCCACCTTAACAATCAGTTAATTTTCGCTCCTTGCAAGATTACTGCACTAAAGCTTTCATGGGCTCATGTAGTAATGCTTTCTGTAGCAGTTATTTTGACATGATGAGGTTGCCACCCTTAAATTTTCAAACTTATATCAGTCGTCTTGTCTTACTTGTCCGATAGAGCAGTAGCCATATTCTTTCTTTGTCTCCTCTTACACCCCCGGGAACAACATCTAAGACAGCAGGGGATAAAATGTATTACACAGATGTGTATAGAAACTGTTTAGTCTAGCTTTAATGAGTTAAATAGAATAATATATTATCAATATAAAATCTCAGCTTTTTCTGTCAGTAATGCTAAGGGATGCAACTTTGGTTGAAAGTTAGACATTAATTGTATTGTTTCCCTCATATGTATTATCCCGAAAATATTAACACTTACCAAAGAATAATGCGCAAATGACGGTGTGCATAGAAATATTTATAGAATATGTGATCCCGTATACACACATTGGGATCCTCGCTGTTGCTACGTAGTTCGTGTACTGTGGTGATGCACAGTGGGTTTTTTAATACTTTAGAATAAGTAAAATTGCCGTTAGGTATTGATGCTTTTGAATGTAATTCCCGTCTTATGACGGGCTTTTACACTAGTTATATATAATAACTTAACAACTCGATCAATAACTTCACTGAGAAGGTCCGAGCAACGTCGGCTTAGCTAGTAGTCCTTTTCAGGACAAGTCCTTATCAGGGCTTAATAATGCCAGCAGATAGATACTATTCATCTCTGAAAAGACAAAAAAAGAATATGCCTCCTGTACCCTCAGACAGTTCGTCAAGACGACTAATATGACGTCATGCATGAGGCTGGCAGTTTCGTCATATAAAACAAATAGCCATATAAAGCACCGTTGCAGGAGCTTGTGAATACTTGGTGCATGCTTCATGTTAGAGGACCTGCTACAGCTTCATGCTTCATAAGGAGAACAAAGAAAGATGATGGTGATGATGATGGTGATGATGATGATCATGATGATGATGATGATGGTGATGATGATAATGGTGATGATGATGATGGTGATGATGGTGGTGATGATGATGATGATGATGATGATGGGGATGATGATGATGATGATGGTCATGATGATGGTCATGATGATGGTCATGATAATGATAATAATGGTGATGATGATGATGATGGTAAAGATGATGATGATGGTGATGATGATGGTGATGACGATGATGATGATGGTGATGATGATGATGATGATGATGATGATGATGGTGATGATGATGATGATGGTGATGATGATTATGATGATGGTGATGATGATGGTGATGATGATGATGGTGATGATGATTATGATGGTGATGATGATGATGGGGATGATGATGATGGTGATAATGATGATGATGGTGATGATGATGGTGATGATGATGATGGTGATGATGATGATGGTGATGATGATGATGATGATGATGATGATGATGATGATGATGATGATGATGATGATGATGATGAGCTAGCAGTCTGGTCGAGGCCTAGCCCCCTTATATGACGTCATGCCAGCCGATAGAAGCTGGTAGTTCTATTCAAGGCTTAGCTTTTATGAACACTGTACTTCAGCTGACAGAGTTCAGTAACTTCTTTAACGGCACTTGCGTTCTGATATAACTGAAAGGACTTCAGTGTAGGTTGAAAGAAGCGTGCCTCTCCATAAAATGGCAAACCCTCAAGAAAGAATATAATTGTCTGCCTCTTGTTTACTTTAGAGTAGGTATTATGGTGGAGAACGGCACATATTTTCATCCAGAGGACATAAAGGTGGACCTGTGGACAAATTTATATCACAAGGTAAGAAGTTACAGTTTACATTTTGACTATTTTATATCACAAGGTAAGAAGTTACAGTTCACATTTTGGCCATTTTATATCACAAGGTAAAAAGTTACAGTTCACATTTTGGCCATTAAATATCAAAAGTAAGAAGTTACGGTTCTCATTTTGACCATTTTAAATCACAAGGTAAGAAGTTACTGTTTACAGTTTTGCCATTTTATATCACAGGGTAAGAAATGACGGTTTACATTTTGACCATTTAATATCGCAAGGTAAGAAGTTACGGTTTACAGTTTTGCCATTTTATATCACAAGGTAAGAAGTTACGGTTCTCAATTTTTCCATTGTATATCACAATTTAGGATATAAAATGTCAGTTCTAGACCAGTTTTTTTTTTTTTTTAATTACACAACAAAATTTCAGTTTTATTACACAACAAAATTGTATATGTATTTACTGATGGACACTTCAATCTGATTCTTTAACACCGTTGAAAACACTTCTTTTTAAGTTTCTTCACTTTACGAAAGTGGACAAACACGATCCATGCTTAACAACTGGTTAGATAAAACACCAGATCAAAAAGTCGTTTATATTTTGGCATGCGCCCTTATATAACCGACGGGCCTTGTGTCTAAGTTGAACGAGGCGCGACTCGAAAGCGATGTACAATGTGAAAAAATAAAATGCATATGTATCTATAATTTCCTCTGTGCGGATATTGACACGCTGTTATGTCGTTATAGAAGGACGGACGGACGGACAGACAGACAGACATACAGACACACAGACTGGGAGACAGGCAGACAGAGAGAGACAGACATAGAGGCTGACATACAGACTGACAGTGAGACAAACAGACAGAGAGACACGCAAACAGACAAACAGACAAACATAGAGACAGACAGACCGACAGACAGAAAGGACAGACAGTCATACGAGAGATATACAGAGAGATAGACACACAGGCAGACAGACAGACAGACAGACAGACAGACAGGCAGGCAGACAGGCAGGCAGACATATAGATAGATAGATAGATAGATAGATAGACAGACAGACAGACAGACAGACAGACAGACAGACAGACAGACAGACAGACAGACAGACAGAACGAACGATGAACTTTATTTTCAAAGGGTTGAGAATTGGGCACGCAGGCCCGTCTGACATTCTGCCCTTCCTTTCTCTCACCATTCATACTGAATTCATTTATTCCCATATGCATTTTACATATCAATGTCAAGGAATTCAACGTTGCAAAGTAAAATAAAATAGCACACTCATATTAACATTAACTACTTATAAACATGACATAAAATATGTAGAAAAGTACAAACATCGTCATTAGAACCTACAATTGATATTATAAGAAAAGATAATCTGATTAGGGGGTCATGTAATCAAAACTAATAAAGTATTCGAAAAGTCTACGATTGTATGAATAGGGACTGAAAGAGAGCGAACGAACTTTATTTTCAAAGTGTTGAGGGAAAGGAACTTAGGCCCGTCTAAGAGAGAGAGAGAAAGAGAGAGAGAAAGCGAGAGAGAGAGAGAGAGAGAGAGAGAGCCAGCGAGAGAGCGAACGAACTTTGTTTTCAAAGTGTTGAGAAATAGGAACATAGGTTCGTCTAAGAGAGAACGAACGAACGAACTTTATTTTCAAAGGGTTGAGAATTGGGCTCACAGGCCCGTCTGACATTCTGCCCTTCCTTTCTCTCGTCTTTTATACTGATTTCATTTATTCTCACATATATTTTACCCATCAATTCAAGGAATTCAACGTTGTAAAGGTAAAATAATAGCATACTCACATTCACAGTATCTAATTATAAACATGAAATAGAATATGTTGAAAAGTACAAACTAAGTATTACCATGAAACAAAATATGTTGAAAAGCACTAACATCATCATTAAACCTACACTCGATATTATACCATTTAGATAGATAGATAGATAGATAGATAGATAGATAGATAGATAGATAGATAGATAGATAGATAGATAGATAGATAGATAGATAGATAGATAGATAGATAGATAGATAGATAGATAGATAGAAGTGCTTTATCGTCCTTGCTATTAGGTGATCATGAACCAGACCATCAGCTAATAATCATCAGTTGACTACACAATCCCTCGTAAAAATCATAAATAATACTAACAAATAAAAGGGTATACAACATTTTAAAAATAATCAGAGAAAACACGTGGAAAAGAGAGCTACAGACTGAAATGAACGGGATAAGATCTGGAGAGGATGGTCTAGGACTGGAGGGTTTGGCATGAGTTTGCTGAAGACGTTGTTCTCTGTCGTAGATTTGTGATAGGTGATTAAGACTTAGTTTGGTCCCTTCTGAATAGATATAGAAATAAGTGATAGCTCAGTGGGAGGTGAAAAAAAAATAGAAATAGATTTCACTAGTGTGGTGGAGGAAATATAGTAGATTCTGTCTCTGACACTCGAGAAGCTTCTCTCAGTCAGCCTATCATCTACAACAGAGTTAGATTAGTCAGACAAATCTAATATAATATATATTAATATATCTGTTCCTCACATACACCCATACATAAGTGACTACAATAGACACACAGACGTGAAACTATGACAATAGAAATATAGATAATTTGGGAAACGAACTGACCGACACACTGGAATAAGTTTAAGGGAAGTTTAATTATCATAATAAAATTCCATCACAACACCTAAAAATTACATCAAGCATATACAGAAAGTCATAAAGTCAATGAATTGCTACAAGAATGATAGACCCATTGGTATGATCCTTTACCTCGATGTATAGCCCACAGTCCTGTTAGAAGAAAAGTTATAG
>JAMPIV010012947.1:0-100634 GCA_024509875.1 Oreohelix idahoensis
TGTGCACTGCGGTGTTGGAATGAGCCTTAACTTGGGCGTTGACAAAAAAGGGGGGGTTTGGTATTTTTGTGGGGTGATGGTTTTTTTTATTTTGATTTTGTTTGATTCAGGAACGGGGTATGTTGTTGTGATGTTTGTAAGTTGAGTTTTTTTGATCGTTTTGTTTGACGTTATTTATTGGTCGTGTGACCTTGTGTTTCGGTTGTGATGTGTGTGAGCTTTTTTAGTTTTGTACACTGGTTGTGTTGTGCGACGATTCGAATTCGTGTGACGACTAGCGCGGGTTTTTTAGCGGGTATTTAATCATGAAGAAAAACCCCCTCTTCTTAGATGAGCGGAAATAGAGGGAATGAATATTTCGTTTCTTCGCCTGCTCGTTGGTGACTTGGAATCTGTGCCTCTCGCGAAAAAGTGGAGTCGGTTCTCCTCCTGTGTGTGAAATGTGAAACCCGAAAAGAAAAAAAAAAAAAAAAAACAATGCCTACAAGAAAATATAGGCCGAATAAAAAACAAAAAAAAAAAAAAAAAAAAAAAAAAAAAAAAAAAACATTTAGAGTAAGTTTAGTCCTGTGCTAAAATGTTTGCCTTTCTTTTCCATAAAAAAAACATCATAATGGTCTATTACCCGGGCCAGGGAGGAAAAAAAAGAGAAGAAAAAAACTTTACGAATCTGATCTTTGTTATTTAAACCAGTCTTAACTCTTCTCTATCGATCAACAAGGGAGATGATTGAGCTCCCCCCCCCCCCCTCCCCCCCCCCCCCCCCCCCCCCCCCCCCCCCCCCCCCCCCCCCCCCCCCCCCCCCCCCCCCCCCTCACCGCCCCGACAACCCGCCGAACACCCCCCCCCCTCCCCCCTAACACCTGGCCGTGATTTTGTGTTATTTTCTTATACTACAGAAAAGTTCGGGAAAAAAGAGCGAAAGAACGGCGGGAACGACGAAAACCGAAAAAAGACGTGAAAAACGAAAGACTTCGAAAAGACGTATGAAAGGGAGAAAAAGACGTGTATTCGAACGAACAAAGACGTAATTAGCGTTTAAAGACAAAAGAACAATCGTTGCGCAAAGTTCCCCCGGCCTCAAAGGGGTACCAGCCCGATGGCGCTCTCTTGCCGGGCTACGGCATCAAACGTTTTTTTTAAAGCCGGACCAGAGAAATTCCCCGTTTGGGACCACCGAGGGTGGGTACCCGCCCGCAACTGAACCTTTTCTTTCACAGAAAACCCGTCTTGGCTTCGTTCTAACACTTTTAAAAGCGGGACCCCGAGGAAATGGTTTCTTCTGGTTCGAAAACAGCGTGCGTTTAGTTAGGATAACATTAGTCTCTAGCGTTTAGCTGATCAGCAGTGGGCCAGCGTAAAACAACCCTCGGGTGGGGTTGTTGTTTTGCGAAGGTTGAAAAAAATGTAGGTAGGAATAAGACAAAGAACACGAAAAAAAAAAAAAATAACGAAACTACGAAAAAAAAAAAAATAAAAATGAAAAAAAAAAAAAAAAAAGAAACGAAAAAAAATTACAAAAAAAAAAAAAAGAACTAAAGGAACTCGGGAGGAAGAAAGAATCGAAAAAATAAATACAAAAATGTTTTCTCGGGGAACACGGAAACCAAAAAGGGGCAAACAGAAAAAGCCAAAAAAACAAGGGAGGAAAAAGTACAGAAAAACAGGACAGAACAGAAAAAGTAACATTTTAAATCAGGAAAAACCATCAGAAAAGCAAAAAGAAAAAGAAAAAAAAAAAAAGACAAAAAAAAAAAAAAGACAAAACAGAACATTTATTTTCATTTAGCCCCAGGCAGACGGGAAAGAGAAAGAGGAAAAACAGATATACAGAAAAAAAAACAGAGAACATTATAAGATGTCGTAAGTAAGCAAAAGAACAAGAACATCAGGGAAAAAGAAACATCGAAAAACCCAGAAAGAACTTTTAAAAACAGAAGAAAGAAAAAGGGGGAAGGGAGAAAGGATAGAAAAACAGATAGGACAGAAACGAACGAAGATAAGAAAGACAAGAAAAGAAAAGAAGTAAGTAAGAACCAAGAACAGAAAAAGGTAAAACACGCGATAACGAGGAAAGAAGAAAGAGGAAATTAGAGAAGGAAAGAAAAAGACGAAAAACATTAAAAAAAAAACACAGAACCAGAAACATTTTTTAAAAGAGGGTTAAACTAGAGTGTAAGAGTAAGGAAGTATGGTAATTTACATTTCATGGATCCACAAGATGGAATTATAAAGAAAAATGATTAATTAGTTGATTTGGTGAAAAATTGAATTATAGTCAAAGAAATGTTTTATAGGGTTATTAGGTTTTTAAAAAGAATTTTGGGGGGGGGGTGATATATGTGAATTTTTGTGAATATATAATGTAGTCCAGAATTATATAAGGAAGTTAGGATTAGAACATGGTAAAGTTTTATATCGCGATTTTTTTAGAGTTTGATGAGTTAAAAATTATGTAATTGTTGTATGGTAACAAACTGAATATATATTTAATGCCTTGTGGAGAGTTTAGATTAGAATGTATCAATAATGGGTTAATATTTGATGGGGGGATATATATAGTAGGTTTAATTGTTTAAAAAGTGAAATATTTATGGTGGATTTTGTTTATTAGATATTTAATTATAGGAGAGTAAAATTTGTTTTTTAGGTGGGATTTTGAATGGGTATATAAATAAAAGCCATTCATGATTACCAGCATTTATTTTTTATGGAAGCATTAACATTGGCTTGGATGACAAGTAGCAAGGAATAGATGTAATGAATTTTGTTATTGTTGTTTTTGGGAGTTAATGCATTTGGTTTAAAAAATATTGATTGGTTTTAGTTAATGCGTGAGGAGTTTTTTGAGTTGTGTGGTGACTAATGCTTGGAGGTTATTTACAAGCATATATCAGTAGGATGAATATATTGGGGTTAATATGACAAATCACCAAACTATTCCCACCCCCAAGGCCCACCCAGCACAACACCCATTTTATTTTGTTCACCCTTTACCCAACATCCCCATTGTTTGTGGTAAACCCCACCACCAAAACCACCAATGGAAAGTTTTATTTTTTCACCATGGAACATACAATTTTTTAACAACTTTGTCCAACAGCACCCCACCCATATTTTTTACAAAACCATTTGTTTTAGGCCCACTATGTCCAGCTTGCTCTGGGATTTTCTCCTATTTGTTAAACACGTCGGTGTGGTTAATGTTATAAAAAAAGTATATTCAAACATTGTAAAAGTTTGTTGTTTTTTGATTGGAAGTTGGAAAATCCATTTATAATGGGTTTTTTGAGTGGTTAGGCTTTATTTCCCTATGACCTTTAGAAGGAATACTCAAATGTTAATGCGGGGTTTTTTTTTTAAAATTGTTTAAATAACTCCTCCATTTGAGTTTTGATAATTTTTTTCCAATTATCAGACAAATATAACGATAAATGTAAGTACGTACACCATAGGAGGTTAGGTACCCCCACGGGGGGACTGGGTATGATACCCAATGGCTGGTTTGACTGGAACAGAAGTTTTTGTAAAAATCATATTTGGTCGTATTTTTATTTAAAATTGGTCAGCATGCCATCTGGGCTTGACAGGAAGTAAGTTTGCCGAAAAGATAAGTGTGAACTATTTTCTGGTAATGTATTATCAGTGGGATTGTTTTGTTGGGACTCAATTTTGTTTAACCTTTCTTTGGTTAATTAAGGGGGAGGTGCTATCCAGGAAATCCAGAGGGCCCTATAGGACCACATTGGGGAAATGATCTTACCCTTGTCCTTTGTGGGAACCTACAACAATAAATAAAGTTTGTGGGAAAAATAGTTTATAAAAAGTTTCTAGTTTTGGGCTGGTAAGTTTCATCTTTACCATCCACTGCAACCATAAATAAGGATGATCTTATGAGTTTAAGCCCCTTATTCTGAAGAAGTGGGACCAATAATAAATGTATAATATCATTTTAGTATACTACGGACTAGGTGATTTGGTATGGGAAGCCTGACACCAAACATTAGTATAGTTTTGTATCATTTGTGGTATCGTTGCCGAGGTGTTTAAATACCATGTTTGTTTCTATGCCTCATGTACAAACATCAGCAATTAGGGTTCATTCTTTGTTAGTCATGCATCAAGGGTAAAATGGTTATTCTGTTTTTTTTAGGAATAGTTGGTTTAAGGTTGTGATAAGGGATGTTGGTATTCCCACCCCCCCGAAGGTTGTCCAATACCCTTGTAGGGGTAGTAGTATCTGGAACTAGTGTTCAACATTATGTGGGGTCACGCTCCGAAATCACGGAATTACTTTGGGAGTGACGCTCCATGGTTATTCATTTTTTGGAGTCTACAGGAATTAGGGTAAAAGTTTATTTTATAAGTAATATGAGTGTGAGGGACCAACAGTTTTTGGGTGTTGTTTGTTTGTCAATGGTTATATGTTAAAAAATTTTTGATGTCTCGGAAACACCCATCACCATTATTTTTTTATTGACGCTCCAAATTTGAATGGAATATTATGCTGTGTATGATTGAGAGGGAGTTTTTTCCATGCTTTTTTTTTTCTTTACAATATAAGGTTTACAACATATATTAATATGTTAATTCAGGGGGACTCCTTTCACATTGTATAATTTTTGGTGGGGGGGGTGGGATTGAGCTTTGTTTTATCTTGTCTATGGTTTGGTGCAGGTTCAGCTCCGTTTATATTGAGGCTTTGAGAGGTGGGGAGGGGGGGCTTAGAGAGATAAAGAAAGTGACGTTGGGGGGCTTGGAGAAAGGTGGAGGGAGTAGAGGATAATTTTGAGACAAGAAATCTTTTCCAGGGGTTGTCTAAATAGGTTAATGAGTGTGGGGGGGGTGATTTTCCCACAGTTACGTGTTGGTGTGTGTTTAGAGGGTGTTTAGTGGTTGATTAGAGATGGTAATTTATAACATCTGTGGGGGGAGTTGGGATGAAAATGGGGGGGTGGGTCGTTATTGGAGTATTGGCCAACTTATTTGGTCCAATTGAGGGGGAAATATTAATAGTATGGTAATTTAGGGTCATAACCACGACTAATGAGTGGGACTGAAGGGTTTTTTGTATGTACGGGTGATTAGTATTGTTTTGTACTCGGTACCGATTTACACATTGTTTTGACCAACCTGTGCATTGGCGATTCCTTCCTTTGTAAAATTTGTTTTTTTTTTGTGAGTTTTTTGCTTTTATTTGACGTTTGTTGGGTTTTTGTTGAAAGTAATATTTGAAGGTCCACCCCATTATTAAAACCCTATGGGTATTGGTATTTTTTAGCATTAAAGTTTATACCTACCCAAGCGGGGGCTTTCTTATATGGGGGGTTGGTTTGGGTTTATTCCTTGAGTGCAGGTGCATGTGAAAGTTTCAAATGTACTACAGGGGCTTGGGTATAAACCCTTCCCCTTGATTACCAGTATTTAGCTTTGGGCGGAAATTTGGGGATAGTGGTTCCCACGGTTTAGGGTGATTTGTTGGGTTGTATTAGTGGTTTTTTGGTATGGTTGTGAGTATTTGTTATTTTGTTGTGGGTGTTTTTTTTATTGTTGGGGGAGGATTGGGATGTAATAGGGTATTGGAGAGTTTTATGTTTAGGTTTTAGTGTTGTTGAGTTTGTGAGTAAAAGTGAAATATTGATAGAGGTGAAATTTTTGGTGATGGTTTGGAGGCAGATGGTTCTTTGTGCTGTTTAATTTGTGGAGGGTGGTGGTGGGGTGGTTAGAGTTTTTAATTTAGTGATGGTATTGTGGTTGGGGCTACTTTGGTTATAGTAGTAGTGAGTGGAGTTGTTGTGTGGGTGGGAGATCTGTGTTGATTTTGGTTGTAGTTTTTTTTAGAGGGGGTTTTGCGGTGGGTGGAGAGCTTAGTTGGAGAGTTTTATAGGGAGTTTTTAAGTAGTTATTGATGTGTACTATGGTTAATACATTGTTATTTTATTCGATTTGTTGTAGGTGCAATAAAAAAATGTATGAAAATAAAAATGTAGTTAAAATGGTCGTAAAATGGTTGGTGTTGGGGAGTTTGGGCTTGATGGCAATTGGATGTGATGTATCGGATAGTGAGTGGAGTGGATTTTTATTGGGTTATTTTGTTGTTTTTTTGTATTAGAATGATTGTGGGAGTAGTTGTATTAAGTCGAGGATTGGTTTTTTTTCTAGGCTCGAGGTGATATATGCGATTGAGACACTTATGATGAGTCTGTATGTCTGTCACATATTTAGATTATTTTTCGTATGAGGCTGTGATGCGGGTGTAAGATTAGGGATGCTTTGTTTTATCTTTCAAGTCTGTTAGATGGGGGGGATGGTGGAGAGATATGATGATCCAGACTTCAGAGTGGGTATTTTTTATATTTGATTCGGATATCAATATATTCGATGAGAGACATGTGGTTAAAATTATAAAATATGAATAGATCTTTAGTTATACACTTTTTTTTGAGGGGGTAATACAAGAGTGCGAAACTCTTGGCTATGTTGAGTTATAATATAGAACCTAAATCTTAAATATGCACACGTCAACTTATTTTGGCTAGTTCGCATAGAATTTAATTATAGTTTAGTGTGGGGTGGAGGTTCGGGGGGGGGATTGAGGATGGATTGGGAATATGTGGGGTACTGGAATGGAACAGTCGCTGAGTGTTGGTTTTTTGGTTGTTGTGAAGAATTGGTGTGATTTTAATGTTTGTGTAATTCGATAAATATGAGTTATACATATTGGGTTATACACACTATGTGTACTTCAGCTGGTATTTAGAAACTTAACATTGAGGGTTCAAACTTGGATGGCGGCAAAACCTCATTTTTAACTAACTATTACATATTTGGTATCAAAACGGGGGGCAAAGAATCAGACTGGGGGGGGGGTTTCATTAGTATAAAAATAGTCGCTAACTCTACTCTTAATTTGTCTTCCTACTTTAAGTTGGGTGGGTGTAACTTATATCACTAGGGGAGGATGGATTGAGTTCCAAAACTAGATTCTAGACTTGGTACACTTGGGATTTAATTTTACTCTTTTATAATCCTCTAATATAACCAACCTTGTATTATAGCAAAATATTCGATTAAAGTTGGGGAGGGTATAGGTTCGAGGATTCTACATATGGTTAGGGGTGGACTATTAATCTATTCATACAAGTGTGGATGGGGTGTCAATTGTCCAATAGGCTTGTCGTATATTGGTTATTTTTTGTGGGTTATATTACAGCAGACTTAACTATTGTGCTGATATGGTAGATGTTTATGATGGACTTCGATTTCCAACTCTACCATACCATCGCCAGGGGGGGCGGGTGAGAAGATTAACCTATAAGGGTTTGCTTAATTAGATCCGTACAAGCATGTTCGGGGGGGGACATCTGAATTTTAGAGTATCAAACATATGTTTGTCTTGGTTGCTAAAGGTTTGGGGTATTTGAAGGTTATCCTCATGTCATAACATACACTTAACTTCACACTGTGACAATGGGTCAATAAATATGTTTTTTCCTGGAGTGAAATATTATAACTATGCGAACTCTAAGGAACATATCTGCCTTCCACGCCAACTCGTTAGGAGAGAGATAACAGGATAATTACGAGACTTTACGTCCTGAGGATAGCCATTAACATAGGATAAGATCAGACATAATATGTAGGTTACTATTATTACAAACAATCTGATAAAGCAGACGGACAAACAGATGGTAACTCGTACAAAAAAACCTAGCTAGCACATAACAATTGGTAGGGCGTTTTTTTAATGGCGTGTAGATTTCTAAAGGTTGGTAAGTTTGGTTGAAATATTATGTTGGTGATATCTAACCAGCTCTAGACCAATTTTAGTTAAACCTTACATATCTGGGTAGCATGGTAAAATTCTCAGTGTCCATGTGGATCTGTTAGATCTCCTGTTATAGTTTAACGTAGACAGTCAGACAATCCTGTACTCATATATTGGAAGACACCTAATCATAGTTCTAACTTCATTTTAAATATTCAAATATTCAGCACTTAATTCAAACACCAATATGGGGTTTTACATATGGTTAATTAACTCTATACCGGGGACTCGTTCTTGCACACAATCATAATAATTTTCAAGAGCCTACGTAATTATAAATAAATATTTTATGACGGTGTTGCAACAATTCCCCCTAACCATGTGTAAACCATATTAATTCCACAAACAACAAATAGAAGTTTACAAATATCAGTCTTTGTACCTAAACAAATTTTGTTTTAAAAGGTATGAAAAGTTTTGATGGAGAGGGGATTTGGGGTAATGTTAGGGTTAAAGTGGTGGGAGGGTAGTATTGTGTTAACAACCACTAGGGGTAATTCAGCTGGAATGGTTGTTTATACTTGGTGTAATAAAAAACCTATATCAAAACAACAAAACCCCTTATTCCTCGTAACCAAATCACAAAAATACAACACAAATTAAACTTTTAGCTACATTAATCTCCGTAAATCTTTTTATCAACAATTCACCAACCACACATCTTAAATCCTCTCCTCAATTTTCACAATATAAACATTATCACGTTTTAATCCAAACACAATATAGCACACACTTTCACTAAATTATTATCACCACTAGTATAAATTATCAATAGCCCCACACCACTAACTCGACAAAAAATTCCCCTACTTAAACCATTCCCTTCCACCTACACCTCAAAAATATAAGAATAACAATAATTACACTATATCAGCAACATTCCCAACATTCATTCTCAAAACATTCTATTTCTCAAAATTCTCATCTAACACCATTATATCTTACCCTCTCCCTAGCACAAAACAACCTCTATACCAATAATAACAACTATACACCATTTACTTAACACCAAATCATTGGTCTTACGCTTTTTTATTATTTTTTTACTATATTCCTGTCTTTTTTTTTTAGTTTTATTACTATGGATAGCCCCACTACGTTTTCTTATCTGTGTCCTGTTTTTTATGTAAATTAGTGTTTTTCACTTTTCCCCCTCACTATTTAAATTATAAATAAACGTCATTCTCTCTGAAATTTACAAACATTTTGGGAGAAAAAATTGATATGTATACACCAATACTCGTTAAAAGAATTTTTTTCACATCTATAAATTTAAGAATTTAAACACGACGACAAAAACGAATTAGATACCTCAACGGGGGTACTTGGGTTAAAAAAATTATTAAAAAAAAATAAATTAATAAAAAAAAAAATAACCCCCCAAAATATTGCAGTCTAAACGCTGAATATACCGATTTATTAAACACCAACCAAAAAAAAACTTAACACCATCAAGTTCTAGACGCGCATGAAAAATAAATGGTCAGCCCCCACAAAAAACAAAACAAAAAAAACGTGTGATGACGTGTACAGCAATGCAAGATATGGTTACAAACTGTGATAACGATCAAAAATTTAGGAAATGAAAATGGGATGATTGAATATTTTTAAAAAAACAAAAAAAAAAAAAATTAAGATAACAAAAAAAAATTCCCAATAGCTGGGCTTCTTATGTATGACACATTTATCACTATTTAATTTGGTATCACTAAATTTTCGACAATAATTGTCAAACGTTGTTAACAAAAATGAATAACATTATCCACAGGCCGGCGCAAAAAAAATTGGAAAAACGGGGCAGTTGCCTCTAAACCCTCAGAAAACGATCTTGATAAAAATCGGGGGTAAAATGGTCCATCGATTTACTTGCCCCCCCCCCCCCAACCCCCTTTATAGGAAAAAACCCCCGGCCCCCCTCCACTCGGATTCCCACCTCAGCATTGAAAAATACAAAAATTTAGAAAAACGAATGGTTATTTCAAATTAGGACCTTATAACAAGAATAGTATGACATTTACAGCCTTATTATTAAAAAATAAAACAGCGATATTTATTTTGCAAATCTTTTGACTAAGAGTGGTTAGAGCGCTGGAACTCTAGCGGCACAAAGGTCAGCCTGGTTCCTGCGCTGGGTTCAAGGTAACTTCAAAGATGCCGGTTTGCTCTAGACAACGCAGAATTACACACTAGATTACCCCGATCTACAAGGGCAAGGGTGCCTGTTGGACTCTGGCTCTAAAATGTGTTAGGGACTCTACTTAAAAAACAAAAAGACAGAGGAAGGCGAGGGAGGGGATAATGGGAGACCACAACTGGTCACTTTTCAGTTTGGTTTCAGCCTCCCTACACTCTCATATGAAGGACCTGGTCAGCTACACCTTGGAATGACGTATTAGTGAATGAAATCTTTTTAAACACCTTTATTCCCCTATACAGCAGTAACAAAAAGTACTTCTGCTATGGTGGGCTTACCTCTGTTTTTCTGTTTTAACATCAAACATGTTACACCACAACTATAATTTTATGTTTTAACATCAAACATGTTACACCACAACTATAATTTTATGTTTTAACATCAAACATGTTACACCACAACTATAATTTTATGTTTTAACATCAAACATGTTACACCACAACTATAAATTTATGTTTAGAAACATCAAGGGGGGATTGTGTTATCAACCCACAACTATAATTTTGTTCCACTGTGTCTCCACAACTATAATTTTAAAGTACCAGAGGGGCCCCATGACCTCTACTGTGCTTCTCCAGTGGTCGCGAAGTAAAGGGGGGAGAAAGCAGGGTCCCATGACCCAAGCTGGGACAAGTTCGTCAAGGTAGGGACTACACCAAGGGTCGACATAGCACCAGCAGGTCTCCCACCTGTTGCTTTGCAAAGTCGAGGCAGGCTGGGAACAGTCAAGGGAGACACACACCTGTTGCTTTGCAGGCAGGCTGGGAACAGTCAAGGGCTGAGGAAAACAACCCGACAGAAATGCCTATTGAAATAGGATGCACTGTGACACAGGCTTAACGAAACAGTGCAACGTACTTCGCTTAATGATGAGACCAGGGGCCCAACCAGAATAGTCTAAATAGGGCCCTGCAATGAATAAAGCAAACCCTGAAAACATTACACTCTTGTTGCATTGCTTATGACTTTCTTTCTTTCCTTCTGATTCCTTGTTATGCCTTGTACGGTCAGTCTTCTATATTTTTATCACCAGTTTAAATTGCCCCCCCCCCCCCTTTTTTTTTAAACCTAAAAATTCATTTGATTTCCACCAGATCCCCATTATCAGGTTTACTTTCTAGTTCTAAATAAATATTACAAAAGTCTGATTGATCTAAATGGAGCGATAATTTAAATACTTCAAACCTAAGATTTCAGAATATTAAAATACGGAACAAATAAAATGATTTTATCATCAGTTTATTCTTCAGAAATAAAAAACGACCCACTCGGATCAGATATGTCTTCATGTAAATACTGTACTCTCAAAGGGGAATGTGGCCAAAGATTTGATCGGTTATAAAATCGAAAGCACAAGTCAACACACTGTGTTCAATGTTTATGTTTCCTGACACCCTACATGGTAGGTGTTGTGTCAAATGGCGCAGGTAATCGTAACTATCCACAACTTCAGGTCTCTAGTATTTGAACAATTCTTTGATCATTTCGGGGTGCTTAGTTGGTGATAACTAATTTCATGACACATTCTCGCAATTATTTACTAACAATTAAGCTCTTCTTCTTTTTCTTCTTCTTCTTCGCTCTCAAATAACCATATATATTTCTCTTGTTACTTGGCAGTCCGTCTCACTCTCATGTCGTCATAATATAGTCTCTCCCTCATCTGGATTGGCGAAGGCCAGGCAGCCAGCTGCACCTCACATGGAACCGACAGTCTTGAAGAATATGTTCCATTGTTTGTTTGTCCTCCCTACATGGACACTATCTGTGTGTTCGGTGTTTTACTCAAAACAAAATTAGGTACTGATTTCTACTCCCAGTAAGCTGAAACAATGCACTAAAAATATGTTATTCCCCTGCATCAAATGGTTCGCACCAATCTCCGAGGAGACAAAAAAATATAAAGACGCCCTCCATGTTCAGAGTTGCGCACGATCATTGAAGACTTCGGGTTTTACCGATAGAGGGTTCCTTCACTTATCGGTGCGCAGGCTTTATAAAAGAAGTAAAATGCGCTGTGAAGGGTGACGTCAGAGTGAAAGTGTGAGGTAAGTAGAGTGGACGTTGGTCGGCCCTGTGGAAGGACAAGGTGTCCATTTTGATGTGTTCATCATTCGTGTTATCAACGTTTGTGTAATATCGACACAGGCTAGCCTCTCAGGTATCCATGGGAATAAATAGATAAATCACCGGCAGTGATACTATATCTGGAGTTACATTAGACCGGTCCCGACAATGTAAATATGGGCAGTATAAATGACATGGATCATGACAGAAGATGCCGGACGTGTGATGTCAGAAAGTGAAGCCTTAAATGATCTGTACACAGTTCCTTCTGTTGAATTTTGTTATGCGGATTAAACCTTGAATCGTCCTGGCCTGGTTTATTCCTTCAATCGATGTTGTGTGAATCCATAAGTCAGTCCATCCTGATAGAAGTATCCAACATGAATTTTCAGGGTTACACAACACTCCCCACAAGTCATGTAATTGGAGGGGATCAAATTGAAAAGTTGCATTGGGATGGCGCATACTCCTATGTTATAATTCTTTCTTTACTCTTCATCTTCCCAAGGTGCATAGGCCATCAACAAACACATGCTGTGTCCTCCTGTCCCACTATCTCAATGTCTTTCAGCGCCCTCCTTATCTCCCTTTTCATTTATATCGCCAATTCTCTCCTCTTTGTGTTTACGCGTATATTGTGAATAGCGCAAAGCAAAGTGTATTCGTGTCATGTCTGTTAGACCACACGGTAAAATAATTAAAATATTAAACAACCCATACCAATACATTTCAGTGGTTAACCGCCTGTACTTGTAATAAATCTCTTATATCGAATACGTTTATTTCATATTCGAAGCTTCTGACACCAACAATATTGGTTTTTTTATGTGCAAAGACGTTGTTTAATCATAACCTTTTTCTAGAGTGTAGGTAAAAAATTTCATGGCACTGGGAAATATATGGAGATCAAAAGAAATCAACTCAACACAAAAATCAGAATCTTCAACTCAAATGTCAAGTCAGTCCTAATGTATGGCTCTGGAACTCGGAGAAGAACCAAGAAGCTATAGGCTTTAATAAATGGGTGCTTGCGTAGAACGGAAGGATTGGAAAACGTACGACAAGATCACCAACGTGGAACTTATGCCAAGAACCAGACAAGTGTCAATGGAACAAGAGATGAGAAAAAGACACAGATGATGGATATGAAACACATTGAGAAAACATTTGGTTTGGTTTTTTAACCCCGCTCTTGAAAACTGGTGTTTTTTAATGTGCAAGGGATACCCGGTTCAACCCCATGTGGGTTATAATTTGGGTGATCATCATTCCATATAGTGTATTACTTTGTTGTTTTTCTTGTGTTTGAGAAAACATGATTATAGCACTACAAGGCCGCCCTTATTGTGGAATCTTAAGAGTAGACGAAGCAGATGGAGACGGAAAAACACACAAAGAAGGGAATAGGAGACATAAATGTAATGGTAGAGGCAAACATGGAAAGACCTTAAGCTGAGGGTGTGTGACGGAAAATTTTGAGTTTATTAGTTACCTATGCGGGACCCAAAGACGCAGCAATAGAGAATGCAGTCAGCGGCCCATAGCTTGACTGCTTGCGTCAGGGTCAGCAAACCAGAGCTGACCAAGACCCTACTCCACCTCCAAGTGGTGGTCCTGGAAACAGGCTGCATCACTGCAGTCTGGCTGAGAGAGTATCATTATCAATCTTATCATTCTGATTTATCGTCCCTCCCTTTGGCAATTTCTAGAGCCACCAGTGAGATATACTTACTTACGTACTTAGTCGTTCCTCTTCTACCCTGGGGTGCAGAGGTTTGCCTGACTACCCTATCGGCTGTCTTCCTCCTGGACTGGGTTCCAATCTAGTCCTAGGTCTCATGTAGATATAAACTTTAGTAACATTTATATCATATTTTTAAAAATATTTCCTTTTCCTGCATATACATTTATTATATATGGAAGTATTAATTACTTTGTAATAACGAATAAATAAATGTAAAGAAACTACTAGTATATATCTACTTTCGTACCATCTTGTACTGTACGATCGCTATCTTCGTGAGGGCTACGTTCCGGAGGCGAACGCGTAATTTGAGATTCGTGTAAACTGAAATCCTTTTCCGCATACACATGCAGTATGTCTGCTACAGTAAAGGAGATGTTTCTGCAAAGTAGATTAAAGTAAAATAATTTATAAAAGTTTTCATAAAAACAACGTCGGACGTGGTTAGTACTTTGATGATTGACCGCTTGGAAACACCACGTGTTGTAGACACATTTTCAAATTATTTCTTCTTTAATTGCTTGGTCGCTTCAGCTCCGTCTGTTGCCACACACACGCACGAACTACACCACTTCCTCCCTCTAGAAAAACGAACATATAACATAAGAAACATAAAACAAACACATACACGTATTAAGTGTAATCAATAGAAGATATTTAATAGGTAAAGGTGTCCTATATCAGATACTCTGGTAGGGAAGAGAATCATTAGAGGCTTCACTATACTGTCCATATCGGGTGGGGTGACCAGTTACCTTCCTTGCTGCCTTTGCCTTCCTTAACTCAAGAGCAGCCAGGTACCCATTTACAGCTGGATACAAGAAGCGTGTTGCTACCAGGCCTAGAACCCGGAATCCGGTAACTTTGCCGAGAGAGGCAATCGCTCTAACTGTTCTGCCAATCTGACGCTCATAGAAGATATGTACATGTAACAAACAAACAAACAAAGCTGCTTCAAACAATAGTTGTATTACCCTCTTTGGAACTGTCTGAAGAGACCAAAAAAAAAATCGTTTGTCGTCGCTTTTTTTGCTTTTCTTTTTAACTACCGGTACATCAAGTTTCACTTCGAAATAAATGACCTTCCTTGTTCTGTTCAGACGATCGCTTGCTCATCTTTTAGGTACTATATCTAATAGTATTTTAAAACATTTAAACATTTTTTTTTTACTGATTTAATTTCTAACAAAAAGTCTGTACACAAACATACGCATGCAGCATGGAGACCACAATAAACAAAATGGTGGGTGGAACAGCTGGAGACTGTGGGGTAAAGTTTGCATCTGACGGTAGTACTACCTATAAGAGAGTTATCAGTAGTAATCTATTTTCGCATTTTTGTTCTTCTTGTGTTTTTGTTTTTTAATTCGCGTAAATTGCAATCGCACTAGTCGATAATCGTAAACTCCTCCAAGTGGTTCTGGTATTAAACAGCAGCTCGTAATAGAAAATGTGATTTATGGAATATATATAATTCACAATGCAAACGACTGGAACGCATTCAAAATGAAGGGATGCGTATAGTCTTTGTTGTACACGAGATATCTCCATTTTGACAATGCGGTACATGCCTGGATTCAGTGGTGTACTAAGGGGGTTACGGGGGGGGGGGGGGGGGGGGGGGGGGCGGTCCGCCACGGGTGACAACTAGGAAAGATGCAATATTATGATAGTATTAACTTTTTAAAATGTACGTACTTGCTAGTGTGCTTATTTATTGGGGGGGGGGGGGGAGGTGTGGGATCTGCCCCGGGCGCCAAGTACTTTAGGGGGACCTCTTCTTGGATCTCTGTCAATTAGATCCAGATATACGATGGTTCAGGCAAAAGCTTATATGTGAGTAACTACAGACAAAAGGCATCACCTGCATGTGACCATAGCTGACATCAAAGGAGAAAAAATAAAGAGAGGGATGTCATGGATGGCGCAGGCAGAGGAAACTATGAGATAAGTGATCACAAGTGAAAATATATTCAAGGGAGAAGAGTATGACAAGAGAGACTTGGACGAACTACCAGCAAGTAACATCAGCCTTGATAGACAGTGCAGAATTTGGGGTACGGTAATGAGAAAGCAGAGCTGGAAATTAATCAACTAATAAAATGATCATGCTGGGGACGATGATGCTGTCGTGATTTGGATCTGTCTCACAACACGGTTTTCTAAATCAGACCATACCGCACGCCATTAGGTAGGGAACTCTCTAATACAATAACCAATCAAAACGTACCTTTATTATCATTATTGTAGGAAACGATCTATGCTTAAAACCCAGAGGCTATTTTGTGTAACCGATGGGACAATAATATTTAATTTCATAAAAACTAAAGAAGTATCACAGGAAAGGATTATGTAATTCATCAACGGGAATGTTACTTTAGAGGTAGGTGTAAAAACTTTCTCGAATAATATTCTAGTAAGATAGAAATATCGAATAAACGAGCTGTGTTACATCAGGATTAGTCCAGCTTAGCTAGTTAAAGCCTGCATACCTTTAAATGCATTATGCAAACTAACTAATTTATAGATAGATCGATACAAAATAATTCGCAGTATAATTTCATCTTTAAATGACTAAAATCGTCCCATAAATAAGGAAGATAAGTGAAAAACTAGATTTTATACATTGAGCAGAAGGCAAAAATATGCATCATTTTGGGATTCTTTACTCCTTTTCCCACCCATGTCATCCGATACGCCGGAAGCGTGACTATAAAAGACCTTGCCTTTGGCTATTTGACGCCACTAACAAATTCAAACCACAAGCTGCCCAGAAAGAAGCGGTAAACTGTAATCGTATTGTACCTTTGCCAACCGCACCTGTTGCGCAGACCATAGAAACCATTAACAGCCTTTTTGTTTTGCCTGAGGGTTTTGTCCTGCAACCGTTTTATCCTGCAAACATTGTATCCTGCAAACTACCCGAAGTATCTGATTCCTATAACTCGATTGGACTCTGAGGTGCGAATGCTCGTGAAGCCATTGTAGCTAGCCACCATTGTTCCACTGCCTCGCAAGTCACAGAGGTGTTCGACCACGGCAGGAGAGTGTAGGATTTCCTCGATTTGACAGTTAAGTGGCATTATATAGCCACTGGTCAGCATATTCAACCAAGATAGCACTACAATAAAATATAAGTATATTCCTAAACATACAGTGAAGGATGAGTTTATGGACAGTGTGAATCCACCTTACCTTCACAGTCAAATTCAATGGCATTTTAGTAAAGTAAAATATTCATCAGTGTAGAAGACAATAGAAACTTCAGTACTATATTATGTTTTCATAAATTAAGTTTCTATGTTTATTTATTTCATGATGTAAATACCTTTGAGTTTTCCTAAGTTACCTAACCAAAAGAGAACAGGGTTAGGTAAATAAATTGTAAATACATATATATCAACAGACTTGCTGAATTATTTGAATTAAAGTTTCTAGTTTGTTTGATATTTAATTTAGATTGATAGATAGACTATATTATATACCCCTAGAACAACTTGTCAACATAAACAACACATATTACCAAAGGAGAATCTATGAAAGGGGCAAATAGATCCTCAGGACATACCTTTCAACACCCTGAGGTCTATACAGCTGGATTCTAACCTTTGATGTCAATACACCCTACTTCTTTTCAGAAAAGGGGGTATTTCATGTAAGACCAGTCTCTTACCTGGCACTATCCTGGTATCATCTGATACATCTTTTTGTCCAGGATATCTTACAATTTTATAACATCTCAAACCTTTCGTGACTGATGCCATTGTGTACGCTGATGGGTCTGTTATTCGTGGTGAGAAATCAGGGTGGGGCTTCTCTGCTAGAGTAAAGGGCAGAATAACGAGGCTTACATGATAACAACCTCCAGCATTAGGATGGAGGTAGTGGCAGCTACTGCCACCTTGTCGGAGATTTTTTATAGGGGAATTAAGACTTGGGTTGGTCCCTTCTGAATAGATTAGAAAACGTAATAGCAACAGTGAGAGATAATAATAGAAATAGGTTTCCACGAGTGAGATGGTAGATATTAATAGAGTCTGTCCCTGAAATCGAGAATTTTCTCTCTCTTTCAGCCTATCTTCTACAACAGATCTAGAGGAGTCAGACAGTCTAAAAACATATATATTATATATATATATAATATATATATATATATATATATATATATATATATATATATATATATATATATACCACTCACGTACACACACACATAAGTGACGACAGTTAGACGCACAGACCTGGAACAACTATAACAATGAAATATAGATACTTTGGAACGAGCTGATCGACACGCTTGAATAAAGTTTATGTAAATTTATTAACATAAGGAAAATTTACCACAACACATAGATGTTAATATGAAGCATAGAAAAATACATATACGATAATGAATTACTACAAGTATAATAGACCCATAGGTGTAATCTTTTCCCTCGATGTTTAGCTCACGATCCTGTTAAAAAGAAAAGTGATAGCCACAAAGAGTCACGGATATATACGCTATGTTCTATGATTGCCCTTTAAAGGTATGAACAGAACTGATACTCTACTCTATCCTAAGGAAAATATCATTAGCAACAAAAAAAACTGCATAAAGGAATTTAAGACAGCAAAATGGGTGCCAAAAATACAACAATAAAGGAATCACTCAGTCCTGCATTCACTCTATTCATGTCAGCCATGGCCACGCGCTTGCATTCGTACTTACAGCTTTGGTAGCAACCTCTGGAAAAACAATTTTTAGGACATACAGAATCTCTAGTGTTATTCTTGGCCAAGGGAACCCCAGCTCCGCAAAGACAGGTTGAATTCACTACTTCAGGGAACGTTTCCTTGGTTATTATTATTTAGGATATCTGTTTATGTCACATTTAAAATTGTCCAGGCACGAAAGTTAACAGCGAGCACAGTGTCAATAGCTTAGGTTTTCCAGTACCTAGGAATGTCAGGTTGGTGCCTTCTGTCAGTATAGAAATTTAATTTGGTCACACCACAATTAGTCAAAATGTCGGAATGTTAATGTTTTTGTAATTTTTTCTCGCCACAGGGCTGCATGAACATGAGAGTTTGTGAAGAAATATAATCTGACTCAATAGGCACAGTATATGCATTTAGTCTTTAAAACCGTTAGTGAGATTTGTACTCTGTCTATTTCCGGAGGCACACACACTGCCAGACAGGTGTTAACTTGTAAACCCACGTGGTTAAAGATACAAATGTTTCTTCTCTACTAAAACCGCTGGAAAAAGGTTGGGCTGACCCAAAACTCCAAACAGAACTACGGCAATCACCACGAAACTAGAATTTATTCACTAGATAGGTATTCTAGAAGCTCGGCAAAAATTTGCCGAGAAAACTAAGAAACTTCGCTATACAAGCTTATTTCTCTAGCACGAGCGATCCGTCTACTGCAACTTAGGAGTACTGAATGCCTGAAGTCTAACTACTCTGGTATAATATATGAAAACGGACAAAGGATGCACGCCATTCTTAAAAACCCGAAATAGCGTCCCGTCTTAACACTTCACATTAACTCAGGCGCCAGCAATACAACTGCCAGTTCTCGTTCTAACACCTACAGCTACCTCTGGTCATTTCCCAGCGATGCATGTTGGCGCCTTCTCACACCTAACACCGAGAAACTTAACCAAGAGCGCCGTGTCAGATGAAAATGCTAGACAACATGTCTGCCATCCCATGTCTGTCGAGACGAAATTCACACTATTCGGTCTCCTCACGAACCTAGCTTAACAGCAATAAACTGCGTTGCTAAATAAGAAACGAGACAGGCGAAGGTATGAATGGGAGAGTTTTATTTTTTCACAATCAGACAAATGCGAAAAAAAGAAAGGATAAAAAAGCGATAATAAAGTAGAAGACACGGGTAGAATAAAGAAAAGATATAGAAATTTATTAATCATAAATCTCTCTGCGACACACCTTTAGGTGGTTGTCTGAAACTTCATTTTCTCCTAACATTAATTGGAAGGCTCGTCTAAGGAGTCATGTGAACCTGGGGAAGCCAAGAAACCATCTCACACGCCACCATACTATATGAGAAACTTATTAATTGGCAGCTTTTTTGCACAGTCACCGGATAACACGAAGACTTCGAGACCGGAAAATAAGCTGTGTTCAACACGCATCGATTGTAAACAATTGACTGGGATATTTGCATTGTTCTAGATCTGAATTTGTGACATTTGTGCTTTGGAAACTGTGAACTAGTAAATTATAGTTCTGTTCGACAAATTGTTTGATACTTGAAATCAGATTGACTAATTGAACTGGCACGTCAAAGACGAAGAATTTTTGGCTCAGAGCAATGGCGGCCAATTTTATCGACGCATGTACATTGTTTCATGTTACTTGTATTCATCGTTCATCACCCTTTAAGACTACTGAGATCCAGTGATACTAATGATAAATTTCGTCAAGGGCAGCTATTGTGTCAGACTCTCAGTCCATGCTTCAGAAAGTCCAAAATGTATGGCTACGGCATGAATGGAAAACTTCTATAGAAGCCTTGAATATTTAGGAAATGGTGGGGATCTACTGTCCTGGTCATGCAGGAGTACGCGGCAATTAAAGAGCTGAGAGACTAGCTTCAAAAGCACCCATAGAGGGTGCATTGGACATGGATAAGAAGGAGAATCTGAGGACCATTAATGATCGCCTATTAGAGAACGACACTGCAATCAATGAATCATCAAGGCTAAGACTGCTGGAAATTGGCATCAAACGTAAGACCAGCAGGGATGGTCGTATGAGAGGAGGCATCCAGCGTCCATACTACTAGCCCGCAAGAGGAACAATTAGCATTCATACCTTTCGACATTTGCTGATGGAGACTGATCACCTATGGGTTTGCCAAGATTGCAATGAACGTCAATTCTGATCAACAGTAACAATAGACAATGGAAAAGATCGTTTATATTTGGACGTAGGCAATAGTGTAGACGATGTGCCTGTTTTGAAGTTAAATGGTGCGTACCTCGGCAAAACAAGGCACAACTTCTGATAGATAGAAAGAAAGAAAGACAGAAAGTAAGGAATAAAGACAGAAAGAAAAAGAATGAAAGAAAGAAATAAGTGGTGGAGTAATAACTACAGAGTGGATGCTGCACAATTTGCGATCCCTATGTTGTGACTTTCAGGGCCTTCAAATTGTACATGATCATTCGCTCAGGACTAGTGTCCGATAAACATTACGAAAAGAATAGAGAAAAAAAAAAAAACCAGGGAAAAATTATATAATCCACTTTGATATAATTTTGTGCCTGGTCAAGGTTCCGTTTAAAATTAAAACAAAGAACAAAACGGCTTAGGCCAGCTCTTAAGTTTCTAATGTAATCCCTGTGTAATCAGAAACACGTCAGTCCTCTCTCACTCTCTCTCTCTCTGCTGCGCACTCTCTCTCTCTCTCTCTCTCTCTCTCTCTCTCTCTCTAATTCTTTCTCTCTCTAGTTTCTTCTCTAGAAACAAAGTTCAATGACCTTAACTCTCCTGTATTTCTCGAGTTGTGTGTTTTCCTCTTTTTCTCTTGATTCCCACATTACACATGCCTGCCTTTAATTTTGTCATCTCAGTATTTTAACCTTGTTTTCCAGTGAGTCAGTGGCATGGATTTTCCAAACTGTCTGTGGTTTTTGGTCTTGTTGATAATTCTGTAGCAGGAAAGTGTTTTATGAACCGAACATTGGGCTACCAAATCCCACTCATCTTTTAAAATTCATGAGACATGGGGCGCGCCTTTGTATCGCAGTTCACTAACTCAAAAGTTATTTCCTTACCGGAAAAAAAACCCGTCTACTACTGGTAAAATTCTATCTTGAAAAGTGCATCCATCCTAGATACAAAATTGAAGGTCCTACATAAGAAAATACATTTTTTTCTAAGATCATCATCATCATCATCATCATCATCATCATCATCATCATCATCATCATCATCATCATCATCATCATCATCATCATCATCATTATCATTTTCATCATTATCATCACCATCAGCATCATCATCATCATCATCATCATCATCATCATCATCATCATCATCATCATCATCATCATCATCATCATCATCATCATCATCATCATCATCATCATCGTCATCATTATTATCATCATTATTATCATCATCATCATTATCATCATCATTATCAATTATCATCATTATCATCATCATCGTCATTATTATCGTCATCATCATCATCACCATCATCATTATCATCATTTTCAATTATCAACATTATCATTATGATCGTCATCATTATCATCATTATCATCATTATCATCATTATCAATTATCACCATCATCATCATTATCATCATCATCGTCGTCATCATCGTCATCATCATCATCATCATTATCATCATTATCATTATCATCATTATCATTATCACCATCATCATTATCATCATTATCATCATCATTATCATCATTATCAATCATCATCATTATCATCATCATTATCAATCATCATCATCATTATCATCATCATTATCATCATCATCATTATCATGACCATTATCATCACCATCACCATCATCATTATCATCGCCTTTCAGCCCCCCCCCCCAAGGGGCATAGATCTAAACAAATGTAAACCAAGTTTTCCTGTCACGTGCCATCAAGGTATGTCCTTGTCTCTATCATGCCCTTCATGTCTGTCTCCAGTTCTCTTCTCCGTGTGTTTCTTGGTATCCCTCTACCTCTACCACCCTCTGGATTCCATAATCAGCACTGCCTGGTAATGGTATTAACAGGTTTCTTCAATGTGTGTCCTATCCATCTCCAGCGTCTTCTTCTCATCTCTTGTTCCACTGGCACTTGTCTGGTTCTTGTCATCAGTTCCACATTAGTGATCTTGTCATGCCAATTTAATCCTTCTATTCTACATAAGCATCCATTTATGAAAGTATGTTGCTTTTCAATGTTGTTATTGTCGTCCTCCATATTTCAGAGCCATACGATAGGGTTTAACCAGACAATGGACTTGTTGAGATATAATTTATTTATTTAAGATTTACTTCTATCGTTTTCTTGTGTTTTCTGACAAGATATTTTTTTTAAAACTAGGTTTTCGTGCGTTTTAGTTGTAGCCAACGCTATGTGTAAAGTTCAATGATCCCGTTACACGCCCATTGAGGCATATTGGGAAAATGGTGTTAGGCCAATATTTTCTTGACCATCGGCACACTACGGGGTGGTGTGTTCAGAATCACTCCAATCGTCTTTAACCTTCATAGAATTGCCCTGGTACCCAATTTATGAAGCTGGCCCTTTGCAGTCTAAAAAATCCCACCTCAATTTGGGATCGAACCATGGACAACCGAGCTAGAAAGCCAGTGAACGCTTTCTGTGCTTTGGATTAAAATTACCACTGTCAGTCCTAACTTGAATTACACACGATTCTGAACAGTGCTGTCACAAGGATCAAAATTAAATACCATGAGAACCGTTAATTTACTCAAGGAATGGAAATCCCCTTGTTTTCTGCTTCGTCTGCAAATTGTAACGCTTTCACGTTGATATAAAAGCTTACTGTATTATTACCCGCCTTCTTCAATGAAACGTGTGCTGCATTTCTAAGAAAAACATTGAGACGTACTGCGTAATGACCTAAATTAATCCTAACATTAATTATATTACGTTACCAAAACGAACGAACAGATGGACAAAAGGATAGCGAGAGGGGAGGGCTGAAAATCAGGAACGCATGCAACACGCGACGCGCGATATACAAATGCTGGCATCACGCGTGTAAGTCTACAAGCACTAACTTTTTCAGACGGACAGTGATAAAATACACTACCCTTTCCCAGAGTTAGGTTTATAAATCATAACAAACTCTTATTAGAAAAGACAACAATAGATGGGTTTACGTTTGAACACATAACAGTACCCAGACAGCACATCTTCGAAACAGGAGGTAGAAGAAATTGCATATTTTGAACGCAGCCACGTAGCTCCTTTAAATTAGTATTTTTGGGTTCCTTAGGGCTTGCTGACAAATAATATGTAAAACGTTACGCAAATAGTCCAGGAATTAATAAATTATACCCAAAATAAAATATTGGGGGTGCCTGACAGCATAAAATCATTTCTGCTCATAAGATTTTTTTTTAACGTGTTTGAAAAAAATTTACGTTACAGAAATAGCCTACCATGTAAACTTCAAATTGATTGGAGCGCAACAAATGAAAGCCTAACCACGATTGGTCGGGCTATAAATACTATCTTGGTTGTTAGGGGGAGACGGGAAAAGATAACATTTTTTCAAACACTTGTCGAAACGTGGCTCATTGGCCAGTCTCGCTGATATACACACTTGGGAGCGTTAGTTCGAGACCACTTGTTTAAAGAAGCTTGATAAAGCATCAGTGCGTTGAAGCCAGCTCATATTTGTGTAAAATAAAAGCCTGGAACATAAGCAGATAGGAATTTGTGCCAGTTTGTGCCAGAATTCATTGCTAATCAACGTATCTGTGTTATTCGTATGAATTGTGGGACAGTGGTCTTGATGGTACTGAGCAGCATCTGGTCAGAGATTTGCTGAATCCAGTGTCGGACAGCATACTCCTTGGTCCTTTTAGCTATCAGTGAGGTGTCTCCAGAGCCCAGAAGAGAATTCGAGCAGAGGAGTCCTCTCCTGCCGCCATCACTCAAGATAAGCAGAGTTGGCCAGCTGAGCTCAACATTATGTCCCCTCATCTTGAAATAACTTTATAAAAATACTATTCAGAGGGGAATTTACTTGTCTTAAAATCAG
Source organism: Oreohelix idahoensis (assembly GCA_024509875.1). Lineage (NCBI taxonomy): Eukaryota > Metazoa > Mollusca > Gastropoda > Stylommatophora > Oreohelicidae > Oreohelix > Oreohelix idahoensis. The sequence continues at coordinate 24,611 of JAMPIV010012947.1, forward strand.
GAACTGTGAACATCTCCAATACTGGTCCCTAAAGACAAACTATTGAAGTCATGATGACAAATACCAACAGAGCTTGAACAAAACAAAACCAGTATTACCCTCATTTTACTACTACACAACTGACACACATAGAACATTTGTAATAATATATGTCACTACAATATTCATATTAAATACATTCTGTACATAACTTGTAATTTAAATTGATTGTGATTCCTGGTTCCCTTGTAGTTGAATCAGGACACATATTCATTCATGCCAGTAATGAATAACATATTGTTATTTGAAAGTTTATTAGTGACTCTTTTAAGATATCTTTGTAGAGTGTTATATGTATGTGAGTGTCACAGTGTTGTCAAGAGTAGTGGATTAAATTAAATTGTTTATCTGTCTGTTGTTGTGACTTACACTTCACCATACTCATACCCTAGACACATAACGTAGCATCACACTATTCCAGAATAATTCTGACTGAGATATATAGATATGTGGTAGCAAGTATGGTTATCTATAATACACTACTCTTAATAGATATAGATACCTTCACAGCTGATCTCAGTCAGTACACTAAGTTCCCTATAAGTATTTATAACATCCCACTTCACCACATATATTGGGGTCTCGCTCTTGGGATTTTGAATCTTTAACTATTAAAAATATTGGGGGGTAATTCACTTCAGGGAATATAAGAATTAAAAGGTATCCTTGGGTGGAATTAAATAAGGTTGAGCTCACGGTGCCTGTGTTGTCCATTAGAGATTGAATTGTTGGTTAGACATTGTATAAATTTACATAATAGACAATGGCGGACCTGGCCAAATTTCGATCTGCTGCGGGTCAGACTGCAAAAGAGTTAGGATTAGATGGGCAAGTTATGGTTGCCTATGTCACAACGGAATGTGACAAATTTATTGAACGCGAAGAAAGAAGATTAGAAAAAGAGGCCGAAAGAAAGTTGGAGGCTGAGACTAAGAGGTTGCAAGCTGAGGCTGAGACTAAGAGGTTGCAGATTGAGGCTGACAAAGAGGCTAAAGCATTGGAAGCCGAGGAAAGAAGACAAGCTGCAGAAAGAGAAGAGAAGAGATTAGCTGCAGAGAGGGAAGCAGAAAAGGAGGAGAAGAGATTACAAAGGGAACATGAGTTACGACTAAGGGAGTTTGAGTTTCAAGGCCATGCTCCTGAAAATGGTGCCAGTCCCTTTGCCTCTGATGCTACGGTTACTCAGGGAGCCTCGACCTCGGCTATGAACTTTCATTTAGATCATTTTGTTGAGAAAGACGATGATATTGAGAGCTATATAAATAGGTACGAACTATTAGCTACCACGTATGGGTTAGAGAGAGAAAGGTGGAGCTTAAAGTTATCTCAGGGACTTCGTGGGGCAGCTTATGAAGTTTTTGCAAAAATGAGCAGAGGTGATCAGGAAAATTATGACATGCTAAAGCAGGCTCTTTTGTTTAGGTATGAAAAGAATGCAGAGTTTTACAGGAAAAAATTTAGGAATGCTAAACTACTGTCAGGTGAAACCTATCACCAGTTCTCTGCACGAATCGAGACATACTTGGAGAAATGGACTTCTCTGGGGAAAACCCAAGATCTTAAGGAAATGGTCCTTATAGAGCAACTAAGAGAGTCCATGGCTCCAGACCTGAGAAAGTTTCTCATGGAACAAGGTGCAGAGAGGCTGGGTGAGTTGCTAAATGTTGCTGAAAGGTATCAAGCAGCTCAAGCAGAGGAAACAGGTAATAAAAAGAAACAGGTGGATAACTTTAGGGCACCACAGAACTTTAATAAATTTGATCCTAGGGATCAAAATAAAGGTAAGCACCAATTTGATAGGCCACGGTATGACAATAAAAATAAATTCCCACAATTCGATGAAAGGAAATATGATGAAAGAAAATCTTTCAACCAAGGAAAAAGGTGGTGTAAGAATTGTCAGATGGACAATCATGACACTGACCGTTGCAGAAGGAAACCTGTGTATATGGCAACCCTTCAGGTCAGGTCGACCTCAAGACAGGAGGAGGATATTATGTTAGATACCACTCCAGAAGAGATGAGGAAGGCACAGGCTGGGGATAAAACACTCAAGCCTTGTTTCAGAAAATTGTCAACTTGTCATACAACTCCAGGCAAGGGAGATTTTTATATGAAAAAACAAGTTGATGTATAGGAAGACTGGAGCTAGATCCAATGGTCACGGACAGCTGGTTCTTCCAAAAAGATACAGGACAGATTAATAAGGAGCCTACATGTGAAACCAGATGGGGACCATGAGAAGATAGGTACCATCATTCAAAAGGTGGCTCACAATTATTATTGGCCCAAAGCAAGATGGGACATTGAAAATTTTGTAGAAAGGTGTAGCATAGCACATGAGGGAACACCCACAAGTGGGAACATGGATCAGGACCTGGACACGCCACGGGGCAAAATTAGGCCTGATAATAAAAGAGATATAGATTTGATAAAGTGGACCAAATGGAATGGGAAGCCCCTTTTCACGGACAAGCTTCACTTAACTGTTTTACAATGGCCACTATGCGGAGAGTGCAAAAAGATGTCTTACCCCAGGATAAGCCGACAATCCCTCAATCGGACTTAAACAAACTGGAGGAAGAGGATGTAGAGAGGAAATCTCTCATCAAGAATTTTAAGAGGGGAGAAAGCCCCAAAAGAAAAATTGGTAGCGGTCGTTTTGTGAATGATAATTCTGGGAGGAAAAATCATCACTATAAAGCTTCGAGTGGAAGAGACCATACCGGTGCATGGACAAATAGGTCCACACAATTAAAGGTCCATATGTAGCTTTGTTAAGAACGTGGACTGATGAAAAGGCAGAGGAAAACATTACATCTTCATACCAATATGTGAATGAGCTGACCACTCGGTTAAAAACTGGCTGGAAACTTGCCAATGAAAATTTGAAACAAGCCAGGAAGAAAACATGCTGCCTATTATAACAGGAAGGCGAAAGACAGAAATTTGGCTGTGGGAGAGAAAGTACTGCTTCTTTTGCCTGGGAGTCAGAATAAGTTACAAATTGGATGGCAGGGTCCATATACAGTTCTAGAGAAGGTGTCTAGAACAAATTATAAGATAGATAAGAAGGGGAAAGAAAAAATCTATCATGTGAATCTCCTGAAGAAATATTTGGAAAGAGAACATCAGGAAGAGACACACTTGTTGACCTTGTCCATCGCCATGGAGATGAAAAAGGAACCACTTTCATCATTTGAATATCCATTACACCCCTGTGAGACAGCAGCACAGGTGAAAATCAGTACACATTTAACGAAAACTCAGAAAGAGAGAGTGCAACAGGTTCTAAATAATCATGCAGAGGTGTTAACAGACCGACCAGGGCATACAAACCTATTGGAATATGATATGAAACTCATAGACTCCACACCTGTCTGTATGAAACCATATTCGATTCCGTTTGCTAAGGAAAAAGCTTTGAAGGAAGAGATAGACTATCTATTGAAGGAAGGAATTATTTCGCACAGTGAGTCTTCGTATAGTTCCGGGTGTTGTACTCTTAAGGAAGCCCTCTGGAGAACATAGACTCTGTATAGATTACAGGAGACTGAATGCTATTACAGAAGGACAGGTGGATCCATTGCCGGATACAAATCAGCTGTTTGCCAGGTTAAATAAAGCTAAATATTTCTCAAAAGTGGATCTGAGTAAAGGATACTATCAGATTCCAGTAAAACCTGAGGTTAGACCATACCTAGCTTTTAGTACCTCAGAAGGACACTATGAGTTTAATAGATTGCCATTTGGATTGAAGAATGCGCCTAGTGTCTTCTCTAGAATGATGAGAAAATTATTGGATCCTCTGAATAATCCCTGTATAACAAATTTTATGGATGATATCCTTATAGCAACAGAAACATTTGAGGAACACATTGACTCTCTGAACATGCTGTTTAATCGACTTAGGGAGGCAAATTTAACAGCCCGACCAACCAAATGTTGCGTTGGATGTAAAGAATTGGAATTTTTGGGACACACAGTTTATCAGGGAAATATGACCCCTGACCCAAAGAATTTAGAAAAAACTACAGAAAGCCCCGAGACCACAAACCAAGAAGGACGTGAGATCCTTTGTCTCATTATGTGGTTTCTACCAGAAGTATATCAAAAACTTTAATTCCATATGTGCACCTTTAACGGAATTGACACGTAAAGGACTTCCAGATCGCATTACATGGACACCACAATGTGAAATGACTTACCAAGAATTGAAGGAAAAGCTCACAAGTAAACCCATTTTGAAATTACCTGACTTAAGTCAAGAATTCATAGTAAGGACGGATGCAAGTAATATTGGGTTAGGTGCAACTTTACTACAGAAATCAGATGCATTGGATGGGGAATTAAGCCCAGTGGCATATGCTAGCAGAAAGTTGAATAAAGCTGAAATCAACTACTCAACTAGCGAAAAAGAATGTCTTGCAGTAATATGGGCAATAAAGAAATTCAATATTTATCTATATGGGAAGGCATTTAAGTTGCAAACTGACCACAAACCTTTATCGTTTTTAGCACAGGCTAAGCATGAGAACTCTAGGTTACTCCGATGGTCTTTGCTTCTGGCTCCATATAATTTTAGCATTGAATATATATCTGGAAAAAACCAATCTGGGAGCGGATTTTTTTAAGCCGCCATCCGTGTGATGAGAATCACCGTAAACCCCAGAAATAATAATAAATTTCTCTATGTGTATATAGAATAAAGGACTGACATATAATGTCTGTTTTAAGAGGGGAGGTGTCATGAAATATTCTAATCCACATATATAAATTATTAGGTAAATATGAAGCCTAACAAATAAAATTAATAAAGAGAAGAGCAATGGTAAAATGACAGTGCTGTCACAAGGAATGTACTCGAAATCCCCCTTGTTTTCTGCTTCGTCTGCAAATTGTAACGCTTTCACGTTGATAGTAAAAGCTTACTGGATTATACCCGCTTTCTTCAATGAAACGTGTGCTGTATTTCTTGGAAAAACATTGAGACGTACTGCGTAATGACCTAAATTAATCCTAACATTAATTATATTACGTTACCAAAACGAACGAACAGATGGACAAAAGGATAGCGAGAGGGGAGGGCTGAAAATCAGGAACGCATGCAACACGCGACGCGCGATATACAAATGCTGGCATCACGCGTGTAAGTCTACAAGCACTAACTTTTTCAGACGGACAGTGATAAAATACACTACCCTTTCCCAGAGTTAGGTTTATAAATCATAACAAACTCTTATTAGAAAAGACAACATTAGATGGGTTTACGTTTGAACACATAACAGTACCCAGACAGCACATCTTCGAAACAGGAGGTAGAAGAAATTGCATATTTTGAACGCAGCCACGTAGCTCCTTTAAATTAGTATTTTTGGGTTCCTTAGGGCTTGCTGACAAATAATATGTAAAACGTTACGCGAATAGTCCAGGAATTAATAAATTATACCCAAAATAAAATATTGGGGGTGCCTGACAGCATAAAATCATTTCTGCTCATAAGATTTTTTTTTAACGTGTTTGAAAAAAATTTACGTTACAGAAATAGCCTACCATGTAAACTTCAAATTGATTGGAGCGCAACAAATGAAAGCCTAACCACGATTGGTCGGGCTATAAATACTATCTTGGTTGTTAGGGGAGACGGGAAAAGATAACATTTTTTCAAACACTTGTCGAAACGTGGCTCATTGGCCAGTCTCGCTGATATACACACTTGGGAGCGTTAGTTCGAAACCACTTGTTTAAAGAAGCTTGATAAAGCATCAGTGCGTTGAAGCCAGCTCATATTTGTGTAAAATAAAAGCCTGGAACATAAGCAGATAGGAATTTGTGCCAGTTTGTGCCAGAATTCATTGCTAATCAACGTATCTGTGTCATTCGTATGAATTGTGGGACAGTGGTCTTGATGGTACTGAGCAGCACCTGGTCAGAGCTTTGCTGAATCCAGTGTCGGACAGCATACTCCTTGGTCCTTTTTGCTATCAGTGAGGTGTCTCCAGAGCCCAGAGGAGAATTCGAGCAGAGGAGTCCTTTCCTGCCGCCATCACGCCAGATAAGCAGAGTTGGTAGGTGAATATGCAAATGAAACACTGTCAAAAGCTAATGTTGTAGCTGCGCATATATCACTACGGAAGCATTCAAAGATGCGAACTGAAAAGTAGCATATTTAGCAAAATCCCACTTTTTGCTCCCATTACTATTTAAAATACCGGATTTAAAAAAAATAAAAAAGCTGCTTTACTATAAGAGATAAATTGACAAACCTGTCACGGATAGCCTCCCCTGCTTTGCAGTAGTGGTCCAGCAATAGCCACAACTCAAAAGTATCTAAATGGGTCGTCAAAGGTGTCTACCTTCGCACAAGATTACTCTTGGCAGAGATGAAGATAGAAGTGTAGTGGCGCTTCTATCTGAAGGAAGTCTTCACAAGATAATTCAGAAGTCAAGAACCATGCGGCATAGCGCTGAGCAATGGTTAACTTATATCTGTCCGTCACCTGTTGTGAAGGATTTAAGCACTGGTTTTTAGCCCGTTCAAGCCCCCAGCTGAGTTAATTCAGAGAATTCCTTTTATAATGGTATAGCTCTGTTTAGAGGTAAATAAATGTCTAGGTATATATATATATATTAAATATTCTGTCACACACTTTTGCTTTCATACATATAAAAACACTGGAGTGACTATGATTGTTTAGTTTTAAAACAACATGTGCCAATTTTAATAATGAATTAGTCTTTAACAGTTTAAAATAAATATGGAAAGATTTGTGAAATTTTAATGAATACAAATTTATCGTCATCGAGACGTAGATGGGAGTTTTAGCAACATTTGCTTGTGCCTGTTTTACACAAAAAACTTAACTCTAGCCGAGTCCTGCTGTTGTGGTTCATCAATTCTGTGATGACGAAAGCCTTCTCCACACTCTCTTCCACTGTATGTGGTTAGGGTGGATGCTTTTTTCTCACACTAGTGGCGTTAGTACCACAAATCGTCTGATGGCTTGTAACCACGAACCCAAAATTTTTGGGAATACACAATCTCCTTGCACAGATTTTGACTGTACACATCTCTGTATTTAGATGCTTCGAATCACTTAGGTCTGGAGTTTGGGGTTAATCCATCTGACGGCGGGTGTTCTTCGAAATCACTGGCCTGGGAAAACATTTGTTTAATTCCTCTATGACTTGGTCTGGGAATTTAGAGTTAATTCCTCTGACGGCGGGTGTTCAGCGAAATCACTGGACCTGGTAAAACTTTTGTGTAATTCCTCTATGACTTGTGATCAAATTCCTAATTTTCCAGCCTTGTATTTAAAATGCGGGTTTGCTTGTAAATTCCTAAGTTCCCCAATACTCGATCTGTTACTTATAGTTGTAGGATTTCTAAGTCCAGTGTCTCATTTTTCTTTCTGGCTGTTAGGAGTCGCTACTCTGACGTTTGCGCTGCACTGTGTGCTGTGTCTCCGATTTTGTTACATTATATTTCCAGTTTCCAAGTTCCAATTCCAGCTGTGTTTCCGCCTAATTTTCTAATGAGATACATTGTATATTCCGACCTCTCAAATCAACCAATCCAATCGAATCTCGTTCAGCACTACGTGGGTAGGGGTGTTTCAAATTCAAAAAATACCCTCACGTGTTTCAAAACATTAAATTTAATATCCACACGTGACTTCATATCGTTGCGTCAGGCTTCCGCCGGGATCTTCAAACAAACAAATCTGTGACTCATCCCTCGATAATCCCTTACGCCCAGACGGGTTATCTGTAATCTTGATACAGACAGGGACCAGCGGAAGCGAATCATGCACTCCCGTCTTGTGTAAACACAGGGATGGTCGCTATCCACCTGGGGTCAAATGTTGGACCGTCACGTTCAAAGGGGTCAGCCGGCTTATGTGATAACGTATAATCGGCTGGCCGGTCTAATTACCTGGCGGAAAGTGAACCCAGTCTGGGATGGTAAATAAGATAAAGACAGTCCCATAGCAGATACTTCCGTAGTGGAGTGGAGTGTAAGAGACTTCATCCTACTAGATTCAGCATAGAGAGTAAAATAATGAATGAAAGCGCAAAAATTATGCCAAATAAAAGCGATGAGAGGTAGAGAAAAATGAAGAAAAACAGTGATGCTTCTGAAATGGACGTGAGATCGCACAACCATATCGTCACAAAGCCTGATTTTGCAATATTTTTTTTTTATCACCCGAAGAAAGAGGGAGTAAGACTGTGTGGTAGCTTCTTATGATCGAATCACAGTTTACTGTGCGGTCGGCCATCTTGTTGCAAACAGGATAAACAAACACTACCTTTAGAGTTAAGTAGAAATTTGATATCATTTTTGTGACCTTTGGGGTATGAAACCAAGTATGGCTCATTGAACTCTGTAATGGCATAATTTGTCCCCAATACATTCACGTTTGGTGCTAAGATCTCAGTTTGCTGGCGACAAATAGCGTTGTGTCTATTTTAAGAAATGCGCAGCAGACATGATGGAGTCAGAATTCGGAAATTAGAGCGACAGTTGGTTCTTTCAAGATATTATTACTCTTATAATTATATATCTGAGGAATGGCAGCTTTTAATAAAATAATTGACTCATCTTAGATCGTCTAGACACCAATATAAAGTACGTCTGGTTAAAAGGAACAAAAGTGGTGTTTACAGGATTCATTCGATATATAATGGGAGCCGCGCTGGTGTAATTGGTTACCACGTTGCGCTAGCGACCAGGTTTTCAAGGTTCAAGCCCGGGCGCGGGCATTTGTAGAAGTGTCATCGACCGGGATTTTGACTAAATAACCTGAACGGCTCCTGAGATAAACCCTCTGTGGATGGGAAGGAGCGAAGCTCCTGACCGGGTTGGAAGGAAAGTCCACATGCTCCCCAGCCTCGCAATGACATGTCATTGGGCCAAAAGGCTGAAAGCCCAAGTGCCGCTGGTTAAGAAAAAAAGAAAAAAAACATTCGATATATACTCATGGAAAAAAGTAAGGTGTGCAGCACTCAACAGGGCACTGTGCGTGTGTTCTTGGGTGAACTCAAATGCAAGTTGGCACACATTTCTGTGTGAGTGTTGTTCCACTTACCCGTGCAATTACGATTGGGTCGCACTATTCATGGGGAGATAATCACGGTGCAAGATAAATCACGTGAAAAGTGCCGTACGGGAGAATTTATCACAGATAAAAGGAAGGTAAGTATGTAGCTCTAATCACAAGCATGTGAAAACGTAATCGTTGAAATAGAGAGTACCAAGAGTCCAACAGAAACATCTTTTTTGACAATGCCAAGATTGAACCAACAACAACGAGCAATAGCTATAGGGATGTTAGCTGCTGGAGCGACTACATTAGCTGTATCACAACATTTCAATGTTCACAGGAACACTATATCACGCATTCAAGCTCGTTTCCACCAAACTGGATCCACTGCTGATCGCCATAGAAGTGGCCGACCACGAGTTACCACCCCTACACAAGACCGTTACATACGCCTTATGCACTTGCGTAACAGGTTTATTCGGGCAACATGGACTGCCAGGAACATTCCAGGTGTAAGACCCGTGTCGTGCAGAACAGTGCGGAATAGGATCAGAGAGGCAAATCTCTTACCTCACAGACCTGCAGTTAGACCAGCACTGACAGTTCGCCATAGACAAGCGCGCTTGGCCTGGGTCAGACACTTTCACTAAAATCAAAGTGATCACTTGGTCTTTTATTCAATATTCAACCACATTGTGTGCCAACTTTTATTTCATTTCGTCCATGAAATCACGCACAGTGCCCTATAAAGTGTTGCACACTTACTTTGTTCCATGAGTATATAATAACATTTTTTTTTTCTAATGATTTTTTTAAAATCTCATACATCAGGAAAAAGACCCATGACTTAACTCACAGTATGTAAGGAGTATTATTTTAAATATTATTTTTTCCGATTACATTTCTACTTATTTCTGAGACCGTCCGATTGGAAGAGTTGTCAAAGCGCTGGTCTCTCGCAGTGGTGCACTCTTCACATCCTGGGGTCTATCCTCAATGACAAACTTTCACTGGACACAGAAATAGACAGCCGCATTGGCAATACTGCAGCAACCTTTGCTCGCCTCACATCGCGTGTTTGGGAAAACTCCAAACTCACAATGAAGACTAATATATAACAAGTATATAACGCCTGCGTCACCACCACACTTCTGTATGGCAGCGATAAATGGACAGCCTATGCTAAGCAAGAAAGAAGGTTCAATACCTTCCATCTACGGTGTGTGCGCCACATCCTCGGCATTTCGTGACAAATGCATCAGATAAAGTGACAAATGTCGAGGTGTTATCACACTTTGGCCTTTACAGCATGCACACACTGCTTAGACAGTGCTGTTACCGTCATTTTTGTCGGTTCCAGAAGATGTAAATCTATTTTATATTTTTGATAATCGAAGGTACAGAACTATATGTTAACTCCCTGACACAGGTTGATTAGGGGTTACTTTCCCTGTGTTTATTCTTTCTTAAGACGGGATAGTTAACTGTTCTCAAATCTGTTCTCTCTACGCATGCGCTAGCTTTTAGCGCGAACCGAGCAGACTTCCGTCTGTGAGAGTTATGAGCTGGTTTCTGCCGGACGAAGATGTCCGTTGTGTCTTCTCTGCATTATCTGGGGAAAAGATAGTCTTGTCATATTAGTGATTCCCCAGAGTTATTCTGTTCGTCTGGAATGACGACAGGTGTTACTTGTGTAGTGTTTGGAATTCTGTCCAAGGTAAAATTACTTTATTATTACGCAAAGTTTGCAGAATATTTAGTATGAACCTGTGAGTAGCGCTCACAGTTCTTGTGATCCAGAGTCCATTATGTGTGCTTGACGTAGCCAGTTAGGTCTATTCGTTGAAGTACTTTATAGAAGCACAATAACCATATATTGTTATGAAACCCGCAGGATGGCGGTACGTTTCAGCATGAAAGATAATACATGCCTATGGAAAAATGTACAGTTGTTTATCAACCATTATAAGGCCCGTCATTACGGCCTATAATTTTGAGCAGAAGAACAAGTACCTGAAAGGTAAAGCCAGATAAAGTCTTGACTGTATTATCAAGTTCACAGACTTCCATATTAAGCAACTATATTTGTTTAAGGACTACCTGACGCGTTCAGTCAGGGAGGCCCTGAGTTACAGTAGGAAAAGAATGTGTTGTCAAGCCAACGTTATTAGCATCATACCTACGAGCTATACAGAACTGATGATGTTCGATGTTATTAATTATTACCACCTATGAACAGTGTTTAAAGGACAGATCATTGTCGATAACGTCCTTATAGATGAGTGGTTCAAGCTTTATTTACCAGATGTTTTGCCAGTCATATCCAATATACATGATGTGTCTTGATTCTCGTCCATTTGACTGTACCTGTTGATGTCACTGTGTCACGTAATTAAATGGTTGAAAGCTCCAGCAGTTTTCTACAATTACTGACTACTGCATGTGAGTGAGTGGGTGCCTTGTTTACATTTCAAAGATCTATACGCATTCGTGTCTCTACACACCCACCTCACTTGTCAACCATACAATCTTCGAGTACCTTACATACAAGAGATGTCTGATGTTCGAATGTCAACATGACACCCTTCCAGCGCCTCAACGCCTGGTGAGCTATTCATGCGTAACAAAGCTGCTTGGCCCAGGTCGGACGGACTACAACAGTACACAGCAGGGAGATTGTTACGTTCCTACATATCATACGTAAATCCCACCTTAACATTTGTAGTGGTCAAATAAAAAGGGACATAACATTCGTGGTGGCCGTAAATAGTACGGTAACAAGTGCAGACTACGCTGGCTTGGCCATGTCCGCCGCATGGAAGATGGTCGCATCCCGAAAGATATCTTCTTCGGACAACTGGCAGATGGCAGAAAAACAGTTGGACGACCGCAGCTGATTTTCAAAGATGTGTGCAAGAGAGACATGAGGGCACTAGATATAAACCCAGCAACCTGGGAGGATGAAGCATTCCCATAGTCAGTTATGATGCTGCGAAAGGTTTTTATGAGTATAGTTGTCAGTAGTAATTACTGATAGAACAGAGGAGAATTCTGTCTGAAAGAATATAGTCCCAGTGTCAGATAAGAGCACTGGTATCACAGGATACTCACGGCTCTGAATGTCTCTACTTCAGATAGTAATCAGATAAAAGTTAGAGCCTAAGATGCCACCTTTGCTAGTAACTAACCTATGATAATCAACAATTCAGTAAAACTCAAAATGCAACAATATAAAATTGATAAGTTATAGGAATACAATTACTGAATCATTTATTATGTACATCTATCTTTGGTTTTCTTCTTGTGAAAATATGAATGATGAAAAATGATGAAATTGGATGAATAAAAGATTAATTGCACAATTATTCAAAAGTTGAGTTGTAATTATTAATTAGACAAAATGTCCTTGCTGTAATCTTCAAAATAAACAGAATGTTCTTTCAAATTTCCTTTAAAACTAAATGTCACTTGTCTGGCCTATCGTCTAGAACAGTTTCTTCATCATGACACAATAGTTTAATTCTCTGTTGACCACTCACAGTGGCTGTTTGAATTGTCACACTGAATACTTAACATTAAGTTATGTGAATGTCCTGTGGTGATACTTTACAGCAATACCAGTTGTAGATCTTGTACCAGGCCACCAAGCACAGATGGGGCAGGTTACACGAATAAAGATGGCAATATATAGTGCTCCTGCGTTAGTACAGGAAGGCACTATTGATCTAAAATTATAGACCTCTTTCTGGAGTATGACACGAATGAACCCAAGGACAACATCTGACAAGTGGCTAGCCTTTGGTCACAGGTTCCACAAGCCTACGTGTCCATGAATGAGAGTGTTCAGACTGTTTGCATGTTTATGAATGATACATGGATCTGTTCTGATCAGGATAGCGAGACAAGACAGGTGTCTATCTGCATAAACATTCTAAAACAATACATGGATAAAATCTACTACATTTTATACATAATTATGATGCTACCTTCGCCTTTCACATTCTGGTGTGCCCAGTCCATTATTCCAATATAATAACTGTAAATTGACCACTCCAAATGACAATCCTTATAATCGTTGGTATGCATCGAATTCCTTTACACATTCACAACTTAATTTCAGTTCAGTCCTCTGGTCTGATCCTGATATAATTCTATTTAAATAAGCTGCAATAAAACAATTAATTATTCATAAATTTGCATACCCTCATAGGATAGATGCAAAGTACAGAAAAGACTCAGTTTGGTGAAATAGAACTGCACGTCATATAGATGGTAAAGGTTTTAGCCCCGGCAAGCGTCTCCTTCCATCAGTCTATCTGTCCTCTGCTGTGTGTGTAAATTTTTAAAAGTCCGCTGCTCACCCTTTTATAGAGAGGGTGCGGCCGTATCGGGGGGCAAGACGTTGTTACAGTTTCTCACTCTGTTTAGTTCACCCTTTTGTGTGCAGATTCGAGCAAGTGTGTTAGTTTGGTCAAGAAAATGTATTCGTTCCTCTCAACCCTGGCATCTACTACCTTCATCTATACATCCTTTTACTGGGACGATCCTTAGCTTCCTTTTCATCTCTGGTTTTCCTTAATTCGTTTTGTTTACGATTTGTAGCAATTTTTGGAACACCATTCTCACACTAACTTTTAACATGCTGGCCTACTTTACCTCGCATTTCTCCGAAATTAAAGCACATAGCAACAATTCCTTTCTAATATAACAGCATGGTCTTCTTCATAAAATGCAATAAATTCCATTTCTTTTCTTCATTTCATTATTTTGCAATGCCTGTAAATCCGTGGTACCGTTACACAAAATTTCCTGCTGCCATTACGCCATTTACAAATTGTTCGCGACAAACGCAAGAGAGTGCGTTGATTTGATGGACGATATTTTTCCTTATACAATTAATGGTAAGGCATTGTTTCATCATGCTACAATGACTGAAGGGACTATTATTATTATTATAACCTAGTTGGCGTCACTTCCTCTATATAAAGTCCAGGCATTAATGGTAGAGGTGGAGAATAACAAAAAGAGGTCACCACCCATTCCGTTAACTTATCTGTGGTCTGGTCTTCCCATAGACTACAGGCAGACAATCCAGCAGCTGTTAGGTCTACTTAAAAAACCTTGACCTCGCTAAAGATCGTTAACCAAAAAAATCACACATGTTTTAATTTTTCAGTGTAAATGGAATTTGCAATAAGTGCAGGATATATAACTTTTATCTCTGTAGGATGATAATGTTTGTGCATCGAAACCCCTGTTAACACGTACTTCTTCTTGATCAACGGCAGTAAACACAGGAGCTGCGGAGATCTACTTTGAAAACAAAACTCTCTAAAATAAAGGAAACCATAGATATAATCAGGTCAGTTTTCAGGTTTCGGATTATTTAGAATTTGGAATAAGTACAGGTTATATGTAACTTTTATCTCTGCTGTACTTTCTGCTTCATGCAGTTCCATCAAAAATAAAGCAGTGGAAAATTCATAATTAATATTTTACCGATGATAATTTCACTCCAAAGAAAAGATCGCGTTCTTGTCTCTTAGAGTTAACGATTAAAGTAAAACTGTTGTAAGCTAGTTGAGTCAATCAATACCCTTTAGCTCCCCAAGGAGCATAGGCCTTCAACAAACACATGCCAAGTCCTCCTGTCACGTGCCATCAAGTTCTTTCCATATTTTCCTTATCATTTTCAATTTTGTATCTAGCTCTCTTGTCCATGTGCTTTTTCCCTCCCTCCCTACGCCTCTCTTTCCCTGTGGATTCCAGAACAAGGATTGCCTTGTAATGCTATTAACAGGTTTTCTAAGCAATGAAAGCTTCTCTTGCCCTTTGTATTCTTACTTCGGCATCATTGTCTGTCTCTCCAACTGTGTCTATATTGCTGCCAAGATATGTGCACTATTCTACACCATGTAGTGGTGTTTCTTCAATTTCAAGATTGTTATTATTTCTCGCATTTGTTCTTATTGTCTTTGTCTTTTCCCTGTTGAGTAGCTAGATAAATTTAGGACTAACCCATTCCCGCCAGCATTTAAAATCACAGTATCCCGAAGATCAAAACACTGTTAGAGCATTGCTACAAATCACTTTAGTCGTGACCTGCATGAAATAGAAACGTGATCGTTTCTTTGAAGTGAACTTATCATTCTGTAAATATAATTCAGTTTCAATTTTTCGCTGTTCTTTTGATGGAATTGGTTTGGTTTGGTTTTAAGGACGATTTTCACTGCACACGGACAACTCCATCAGTGCTCCGATCTCCTTCCTTAGATCACACAAGGATGACCTCAGCACAGCGCACGAAACTCCTAGTTCGCCTTGATCCGATCTCCTTCATTAGACCACACAAGGAGGATCTCAGCTCAGTGCACGAACTCCGTAGCACCGGCGAGGATCCCAAATGGCGTCCCTGCGTGAGCGCGAACCACAGGTGGAATTAAATCAATCAATCAATACCCTTTAGCTCCCCGAGAAGCATAGGCCTTCAACAAACACATGCCAAGTCTTCCTGTCCTATGCCATCTGCTCAAGATGGAATTACAGGTAGCAAATTGATCGTCCTACAGAGATAAAAGCTACACATTATTATCATCATCATCAGCATATTCCTTAGAGCTCCTTATGGAGCATGGAGCCATTACTGGAGCTGGTCCCCTTGCAGGAAGTCTGCAACAAGCATTCACATGCTCCTTTAGCGGTGGTTTCTGTAGCTGTAGTTTCTTTGACATGATGAGGTTACCAGCTCCTTGCACAACCTCATATTAGTCGCCTTCTACGACATGTCTTAGGGTACAGACATCCCATGCTTTCGCAGCCTCTTCAGAGACCCCCGGGAACATATAGGCTGAACTTATTCCAAGTATTCTGAAATCTGAATAGAGGCACGATTTTGGCAATGTAGATCTTTAGAGAGCTTCTGTGTTCCTAAAGTAGACACTTGCAGTTACTAGGTTGCCTGCCGCTGGTTTACATCAAACGCTTCAGTTTACAATGTAATGTAAATAGATATTTTGGCTTCAGAAATGCACTTACGAAACTATACCGCTGAAATAGCTGCGTTATTGCTAGATTTTTATAATGACTGATTGAGAATTAACATTCATTATCGATGTTCTGTGAGCGACTGATTGACAGAGTTGTTAGAGTGCTAGTCTCTCTCGGCAAAAGTGCCGTGTTCGATTCACGATATCATCACGCTCCAGTCTACCCAGCTGTAAATTGGTACCTGACTTACCTCTTGAGTTAGGGAAGGAAACGGCAGCAAGGAAGGGAAATGGTCATAACAGCTCTCGATGCTGGTGCCAGGCGGTCCTTCTTCTGTGGTTTCCGGGGTGAGAGATGTAGGTAGATCGAGAGGCACGTGGAAAGGATAACTGGAGAAATAGGTGAAGGTAATCAGGAAGACATGGACAGACCCAGAGCTGATGACAAGCAACATGAAGACTTGGCTTGCGTTTTTGTTGATAGCATAAGCTCTTTAGGCAACTGAAGGGTGATGATGATGTTGTTAATGAGTGAGATAACTGGATGATGATGTTGTTAATGAGTGAGATAACTGGATGATCTTCTGATCTTCAGGACTCACTGTGCACATATGCATTATAGCTAATGACTTCTGACGTGTGAGTGTTCGACAAACGTAATTTTATCACGTGTCTTGGAAATCTTTTTGACAATCTATTAAAATATTCTGATGGAAGTTTTCGATTTAAGAA
Organism: Oreohelix idahoensis; assembly: GCA_024509875.1. Classification (NCBI taxonomy): domain Eukaryota; kingdom Metazoa; phylum Mollusca; class Gastropoda; order Stylommatophora; family Oreohelicidae; genus Oreohelix; species Oreohelix idahoensis. The sequence goes on from JAMPIV010012947.1 coordinate 41,415, forward strand.
CGCAAATAGACTTGAAAAGCTGGTTTCGATATAACTCTGGCATTGAAGATATTAATAATTCAAGATATTTTAGCTCACAAAAATGATCTAAAACGTAACTACATTTTCCATGTGTCCGTGAAATTCAGAACCATGTTATTAATTCCTTGATCCATATTACTTCCCAAGTAATCTTTATTGTTGGTAATCTTTATGTCAGATTACTGTATCAATATTTCCATTCTACGTCACAGCATTTCATAAGTGCTAACTTCTGGAGCCGCGGTAGTGCAGTGGTTAGTGCACTGGCTTCCTAGCTCGGTGGTCCATGGTTCGATCCCCAGTTGAGTAGGGATTTTTTTTGTACCGCAAACTGCTCTGGGGTCGACCCAGCTTCATGAATTGGGTACCAGAGCAACTCTGGGAAGGTTCTGATCACATCACCCCTAGTGTGCCGATAGTCAAGGAAATGTGGGCCTAACACCATATTCCCAATATGCCTCAATGGGCGAGTAATGGGATCCTTAACTTCTGAAGCGAAAAGATATTTCCATGAAAACAAGGAAAAATAATAGCAGAGAGGAATACTGTATTTTACCTAATTTCACGCATGGCTAAAGTCGCACTTAACGCTTGTCATATTTCTATTTGCTTCAAGTCATTGTGTATGATTCAAGCCGTTGGAATATTTCCTCAAATCTTTCTCAACCATATCCGTAAATTATTTTTGATTGCTTCTTAATGGCATAGGATGCAGTTTTAATTTTTGTTAAATAATGTACTTATTTTAACTTCATGGCTCCTGTGTGTTGACACTCCCACCAAGGCCTATGTCTGGCATTGTTCGTGGTTTTTTTTTTGTCTAGTGCGTACGCCAAGCTGAACTCTAAATTTTAGTTTGATGTAGTTTTGAGAACCATCTTCATTGCAAACGGATAACTCGAATAATATCGAAATATTTATTTTTTCAGAACCAATGGTCCTAATTACGTCATACTCCCCCTGGTCTCATGGGTAATGAGATCGGATGCCTAGCCTTCTCGGACAAGGGCGACAAAATAGGAGGTCCCGTGTGCAAGTTGCGCACGTTAAAAATCCCACGGCAGTTGGAAATCGTAAAGAGTAGGCTTATCAGGCCGCTGCCCTGGTACAATTTAAAAAATTAGGAAACCTACCCACCACAAAAAATATTTATAGAATGTGTGATTCCTATACATTATATACACACATTGGGATTCTCGCAAGTGTTACGGAGTTTGTGCACTCCGCTGAGATCCTCCTTGTGTGATCTAACGGAGGAGATCGGAGCACTGATGGAATTGTCGAGTGCAATGAAGATAGTCCTTAAAAAAAAAAAAAAAAAAAAACTCGAATAAGTGCTACGATTACCTCCTTTAGATTCTGTTGCGTTCCATAACAGTTTATTCACAGTACTGTACTTGCAACAAATGGCTCCATCTTAACAAGAACAATGATGCATAATCAATATCTGTAAACCGGCCAACCTCCCTGGGCCGTCCTTCTTGGGAAAAATTTCATTTTTTCTCTCGGGATTGGGCAGGGGGGGGGGGGGGGGGGTGGGGGGGGGGGTGGGGGTGGGGGGGGGGGGGGGGGGGGGGGGGGGGGGGGGGGTGTAAATATGTTACAAGTCCTTTGTGCACCGCGATGCCTTCACTAGTTTGAAACATCGCTGTACTCAAATGGACTACCTCTTGAATGGAGTGCTACTATATTAAAATGACGTCAAATGAAATAATTACGCAGATGCGCGTGTAGAGCAGATGTTAGTTAACTTCTGCTAACGGACTTTTCGCCAGTGTTCTTGTAGTGTCAAGACGTATGTGTGTGAGCTCTTGCTCCTAAGACTAGTCCGCTGCTGTATGTACTTCCATAGAAAATGTTTGATAGGAGGAATGCCGGAGATTAATGTGTGAATGAACAGATAAGTATTTTAAATTACTACAGCTTAACATTTTGACGATATCGCTGTAAAAGACTGTAGTGCGGACTCAGACGTGCAGACGGCACTGTTGCCGGTATTCCATGTGTGATGACGGCCCAGTGAGGTTGGCCGGTTTACAGATATTGATTATGCATTATTGTTCTTATAAAGATGGAGCCATTTGTTGCAAGTACTGTGAATAAACTGTAAGTCTCGTTCACCAGCGTGAGATGCATTAATTTCTACAGTTACAAGTTGCTGTTGTCGTTCTGTACTGAAATGATGAAGCTCTAATCACTCTAGACGCTGTACGTATAACACTGCCACCAACTTTACATACTAGTATCAAATATGGAACGCAACAATTCCACATGGAGAATCTTAGCACAGTGCACAAACTGCGTAGCACCGGCAAGGATCTCAATAAGTGTATACAGAAATCACACATTCTATAAATATTGTTGTGGTGGGTGGGTTTCCTAATTTTTAAATGTTATCAGTGCAGCGGCCGTATGGCCTACTCTTTACGATTTCCAACTGGCGAAGGGTTTTTAACTTGCTCAACGTGCACACGGAACCTCATAATTTGTCGCCCTTATCCGAGAAGACTAGATATCCGGTCTCACTACCCAGGAGGTCAGGGGAGAGTAAGACATCATTAAGAACAACTGGTTCTGAAAAATAATTTCCATGAATTTCATTTCCTATACTCGGAGCGCACCGGGTACCTTTAGAATTAGAGGCGAACCTCTGAATAACTCCAACCCCCAAATTTGTATCTGAATTTTAATTTTGATTTAACTGAAGTGTTATGTGATTATATCATGATTTATAGGACTCAGAATATTGGGAATTAGAAAATGATAAAGGCTTCATTTGGAGAATATCATCAGTATTTCATGACAAGCAAGAAAGGAACAAGGACATTCAATCGAAAGAGAGAACACCTGAAGACAGCTCATTGAAACGGTAGGGAAAACATAAAAATGTTATTACGGTGACACAAGCAGAAAAAGGAGATCCAAAACATCTTTCACTGATTAACAAAAGTGAAGAAAATAAAGATTTAGACTGGTGAAGAAGCACGTGTACAAACATTTCGGGAGCGCAAGCTGAAGAGAACGACATGTCCACACAAAAAACAAAAAAATTATTGTCTTTTACATGACAGCAAGTTAACGACCTTTATAGCAAGTCACGAACTTCGATGTCTGCCGTAGCGAGACTAATAACTTAATTAGCTGGTGACACTGTATTCTCTGTGTGGTGTTTATTTTCTTTTTTGTTTTGTTACATTCCTAACCCGTTTCTTCCCCCCCCCCCCCTTCCCCCCTTTCTCTTCTTTTACATGTTGTTTTTCTGTCTTATTGTAATGTAGTGGGAGGTGAACGAGAGCTATGTAGAAAAAGACTATATTTGTTGGGGGGAAAAAAACGCTACATTCACTCAACTTTCTGTTAAAATTTGGTTTGTGCGAATGTTGAGCTGTTCCAAGAGCTATTGTTCCTTGAACTATGAACGCTACATCATCATTATCATCATCATCATCATGGAGTCGCGGTAGCACTGTGGTTAGTGCACTGGCTTCCTAGCACGGTGGTCCATGGTTCAATCCTCAGTTGACGTGGGTAATTTTTAGACCGCAAACGGCTCTGGGGTCGACCCAGCCTCAAGAATTGGGTATCAGAGCAACTCTGGGAAAGTTAAGGCGGCCGGCGTGATGCTAACCACATCACCCCTAGTGTGCCGATGGTCAAGAAAATATGGACCTAACACCATATTCCCAATATGCCTCAATGGGCGTGTAAACGGGATCCCTCCCATCATCATCATCATCATCATCAAAATTTTCCTTTGCACTCCTTACGGAGCCAGTAGCCATCATTGAAGCTGGTCCCCTTGCAGGAAACCTACATTAAACCTTCACATGCTCGTGCTGTGGTGGTTTCTGTACACATTTGTTTCACATGATAATGTTGCCTGCTCCGTGCACAGCCTCATATAGGTGGCCTTCTACGACATGCCTGAGGGTTCATTAGGGCTATTCTTTCTTTATCTCATAAGGTACCCCCCGGGAACTGCTCGGGCATCCATAAGTGCACAGGCTATCATCATCATCAGCTGCCATCTCCACAACGAAGGTTGGCTGTAAAGGATCTCCAACGTCTTCTGTCTCTTGTCTTGGTGGTGCACTCTGATAGACTCTTTCCTGTCCATCTCTTGATGTTATCTTCCCACTTATAGCGCTGTCTTCTCCTTGCACGTTTGCCTTCACTTCTCCCTTCTATTATGGTCTTCTGCAGAAGAACGCTACATCATCATCATCATCATCATCATCATCATCATGGAGTCGCGGTAGCACAGGCTATACATGTAGCTAAATGATACTGTAAAAGGTAAAAGTAAAGGATCCCGTTACACGCCCATTGAGGCATATTGGAAATATGGTGTCAGGCCCATATTTTCTTGACCATCGACACTAGGGGTGATGTGGTCAGCATCACGCCGGCCGCCTTAACCTTCCCAGAAGTTGCTCTGGTACCCAGTTGGGGCTGGGTCGACCCAGGAGCCGTTTGCGGTCTAAAAAAATCCCACCTCATATGGGGATCGAACCATAGACCACTGAGCTAGGAAGCCAGTGCACTAACCACTATGCTACCGCGGCTCCAGAAGTTAGCACTTATGAAATGCAGAAATAATACTGTGCACTGACTAAATTATATCATCATCATCATCAAGTACCATGCCTAGTGGCGTAGGAGATCATGTCTCTCCGCGGCTTCTTATCTCCAATACAATTTATCAATTCTGTTGTTGACGTCCTTCCATACCACGATGTCAAACTGTCCAGTATTTGCTCTCTTTGTCTTCCCCTATCTCTTTTTCCTTCATTCTTACCTGTTGTTACGATATATTCCAGATTTCCTCTTCTCATAACATGCCCCAATAAAATGTGAATTGCTTCTTTTTAACTTGTGAAATAAGTTTCCTTTGCGCATTGACCCCTTTCATGACATCCTTATTACTCTTTTTGGCTGTCTATGGTATTTTTAACATTCTTCTGTAAAACCGCATCTCTGTTGTCTCTAGTGCTTTCTCTACTTGTTTTCTAACTGTCCATGGCTCATCCTCATACGTCAGGATTGGTTCTTTGTAACACTGAAAAACTCTCTTTCTTACTTTCATTGACAAAGAACCGTTGTATAAAATACTGTTCATTTTATAGAATGCTTTTCTTTGCCTGATTTATTCTGCTCTTCACTGAGATGCATCTTCCATCCGTTGTTATTAATGTGCCCAGGTATTTGAATCTACTGACCTGTTTTAAAACTGTTCTATTTACTTTGATAGTAAATTCTGGGGAAGCCATTTTCTTTGAGACGACCATTACTTCTGTCTTTTTGCTATTAAATCTGAGGTCTTTATTTTGACTTTCTGTCACTATTGTATCAACCATTTCCTGCAGTCCCTTTTCATTTTTTGCTATTAAGACTGTATCATCACCGTATCTCAAGTTGTTTATATTATGGCCACCATATGACATTCATGGCTGTCGCGAGTATGGAAATAGGGGATATCTGAGTTTAGACAGAATATGAATAAGTAATGGGAAAGTAGAGAAAATTAAAGTCACTAATGAAAATATGGAGAGAGATATGACTTCTGGGGAGAAGAGAGATATGATCAGATATCTAAGGTCGACTTCCCAGCCATACTCGAGACTATGTTTTAATATGTCATACCCTTCACCATCCTCTCATACAAAATAGGAAGATATATTACAGTAACAAAAACCTGAACGGCTCCTGTGATAAACCCTCTGTGGATGGGAAGGAGCGAAGCTCCTGACCGGGTTGGAAGGAAAGTCCTCAGGTTCCCCAGCCTCGCAATGACATGTCATTGGGCCGAAGGGCTGAAAGCCCAAGTGCCGCTGGTTAAGGGGAAAAAAAATAAATAAATAAATATATATATATATATATATATATATATATATATATATATATATATATATATATATATATATATATATATATTTCTCTTACCCTCAGGTAATGCTCAATAGCGATAACAGGCTGTAAATGGGTATCTAGGTCTGCTACTTAGATACAGCGGCAAATTATTTGACAGCAAGCGTTTGCCGCTTTCTTCTGTACAGCGTAAGATTTGATAATGTTGTGGCCTCAATTTCTGCCATGTTCAAGGTCTTATATAGTGTCGCATCGTACCTCGCGGATGGAATGGGGTAAAAACGGTGTTGCAATGTGTAGAAATTTTAATATCTAATATCTTTCTTAATAGTGGACCGATTTTAATTATTTAAAGTTAGTATTATACAGGTAATTTATCCCTATCGGTCTAACTAAATTTGTGTAGTTAGCAAAATGCATTTAAATCTATGCAGCCTTTAACTAACTATATTGGGGACTACCCTGATGTATAAATGTCAATTAAAACGATTTTTCTCTTAGACTAAAAGTCGTTACACATATCTCTTAAATAATATCCCCGTTGTTAAACTAAATATATCTTTTCGTTTAAATATCTTTAGTCTTTCAGAAATAAAATATCTTTGTATTTTTAGTTACACAAAATATGCCTCTATGATTAAGCATAAAAGTTTTCCTTATACACACCAGAAAAAGGAGCGTTCTCATTGGTTGTTAAATCGGTCCGTTGTATCCTGTTATTTTGAGCGATAAATATGACCGTGGTTTTTCGAATTCGTGATGTGAAACAGACGTTATATCACGAAAACCAGTCCGTTCTTTCCTCTAGTAAGATGTTATGATTAGGAGATGATAGTGGCGTGAATATTTCAACCTTGCATTATCTAATATGTCCAACTGTTAATGAATCTTTCAACAGCCTTGTCAGTTAAAAATGAATTTTATTTGAACAGAAACCAGTAGAAAAAAACCAACAGTCAATGTTACAATACAGGTTCATGTGTTCACATCAAGTCTTCTTAAATTTTCATTTGTGTACGATGTATTCTCCATCTTTTACTTCAATCCAGGGTGGGGTATAATATTCTTCCACGTTATCAAAATCCTCCGAGTCCTTAGTTATAATTATCTCAGAGTTGAATATCTCTTTTGTAGATATCCTTGCTACTTTTTGTTTCTTCAATATCCTTATTGCCTTTTGTTCTTTCATTACACCACTTCAATTGTGTTACTTGTATCATTACGAAATCAAAACTAGACGAGCTGAGCTGAAATGAAAACGATACAAATCTTGGGTCTACTTACGTGGGATTACCACTAAAATAACTTCTGCGTGTGCAGATTTTACTCATATAAGATGGTATCTCTTCCTGCGACTGCAGGTACAATTGAAGAGTATTGAATAATAACACATTTGATTGAATATCTCTACGTAGGAGCAAGACGGTCCCAAACGCGTCTTAATGCTTTGCTCAACTCCTTCCAACTAACTTTCCAAATCTTATCTTTTAGCCGGTTTCGTGGTGCGCGTTTGCTGGCCACTATTCATTGGTTAAAGTTTTTCTCTATCCCTTTATGTATTGGTCGTTCCGTCATGTTATCTTACAGGGAGCAAGGCTGTTCCTATCTACGTCACTGAATCTCTATGGTAACTCCCGCCAATTCTAGCGTAGGTTATGTCAAACTTGACATAATTACACTTTTCCCCCACATCATCCTGCACTCAGTGTGTGTTGGGTTTATTGTTTTATATTTGTTTCTTTTTTTGTAAAAAAATCTTGCTTGCTGGTTTTCTATAACAGTGAATGATAGTTTCTATTATTTAGACTCTAGCACGAATAAGTGCTATTGTGATAGGTCATACGGCCACATAGATCCAGGGGCCATGCAAATGTATCCCGCAGGGAGACATTTGGGTACCATCAATACTCTAAAAAATGTTATCCTACAAAAAATCTAAGTTAATACTGCAAAAATTTTTTTTATCCAAGTCACTAAACATGGGCTCTTGTATATATACATTATCAGACTCGCGTAAATTTACTGAGTTTTTCCAAAGTGGTAACATTGTGAAATGTTATATCAATCCATATATAGTTCATCTAAGTTTAACTAAGTGGTAACATTGTGAAGTGTTTTATTAATCTATATAAAACATCGAAGTTGATTAAAGTGACAACGTTGTGAAATTTAATAGTGGTCCATCCATAATTCATCCAAGTTTTTCAAAGTACCAACGTTGTAAAAATTTAATAGTAGTCCATCCATAATTCATCCAAGTTTTGCAAAGTAACAACGTTGTGAAAATTTAATAGTATTCCATCCATAATTCATCCAAGTTTTGCAAAGTACCAATGTGAAAATTTAATAGTATTTCATTCATTACCGTTTTAACTAAAACGTCTAATAATACATTTGTTAAAACTCATCTAACTGTAATCCAATAAGTAATATCTTATATGTTAGCATAATTAACAAAGTGAAAATATTGTACATTTTTACAAGTGCGACACTGAATCTGCCTTCGGAACGAAGATTTGTCAGTTCATATGTGTCTATAACATCTGCTGTCAGAACTACAACAGTCTGAGGCAGTCAGATGGGCAGTCTATCATCTTACAAAAATGTATCTATAGTGCATTGTAATCCATCTATACTTCGTCCAAGTTAGCTAAAACGTCCAATAATACATTTGTTAAAACTCATCCAACTTTAATCCAACTAGTAACATCTTATACCTGAGAATAATGAACAAAGTGAAAATATTTTACATTCATACAAATTCGACACCGAATCTGCCTTCTGCGACGAAGATTTGTCAGTTCGTATGTGTCTATAACATCTGCTGTCAGAACTACAACAGTCTGAGGCAGTTAGATGGGCAGTCTATCATCTTAAAATTTATATCTCCATGTGTATGAAAGGAAAAGTAATGGAAACATGATCATGTCGGGGGTGAAGGTGCTCAGCTGGTTAGCCTGGTACGCACAGTCTCAGGAAGCAAAGATAGATTATAGCAGTACGGTCAAATGCAATGTCAAACTGACTGTGGCAGTGTAGCTGGTTAATTGAATAAGTTATCAATCTTATAGGACTATCTGTCACGTGATTACGTAAAGGCAGAAACGGTCAATTAACAACAACGTCATAGATGCATTATCAGCATGTGTATTATGTATTATCAACATGTGTATCATCAGCATGTATATCTTCAGTATGTGTATCATTAGCATATGTATCAGCCTCAAAGGTAATTATCACCACTTGTATAGTATGGTCATCAGAGACTATCTTTTTCTTCAATCTCATATCTTATTCAACTGCAAAAATGTGTCAGTCTTACTGAACTATCTGTCACGTGACTACGTAAAGGCAGAAACGTTCAATTTATAACAAGGTCATAAATGCTTGTGTATCCTTGGCATGTGTATCATCAACACGTGTATCATCAACACGTGTATCATCAATATGTGTATCATTAGTATATGTATCATCCTCAAAAAGAATTATCACACTTGTGTGGTATGATCATCAGAGACTATCTTTTTTCTCAATCTCATATCTTATTCAACTGTAACCTCATAACCAGTTAGTACTCATGTATCAACGCATTGGGGGCAGGGGCGCGAATGTAGTCATCTGAATGGACCCATGAACAGGTACGTGGGTGCCTCAGGGACATGAGTATTTTTCGCAATGTTAACATTCTCATCAATCTGTCGTTGTCTAATTCCTCCAACACGTATTTATGGTTTAGGTAGTAAAGAGACCATAATAATAATACCATAATGTTGTTCGTCCATCACGGGTGATGAAGACCACTCTGTTCATCCAATTATTTAGGAATATGTTAGGTTAGTCTATGGTACGAAGGTGACTGATGAGCCCGATGCGGGCCTGGAAAGATCTCGGACAGTGTGGGCAGGGAATGTTTGCTTCATGTGAAGGTTTTATTACACGGTCCTTTCTAGCTTGTCTCCGCTGTTCTGCTGCTGCTCTTCTGGATGATTCGCATGCCGCTGCACCTTTACGAAGAGATGTGCGCCAGGCAGTTCGGTCTTGCGCAGCAGCTTCCCATGTGTCAGGGTTTATGTCAAAGGTTTTCAATGACGTCTTTAACGTGTCTTTGAAGCGCTTCTGTTGGCCACCATGGGAGCGTTTACCCTTCTGTATCTCACCATAAAAGAGTATCTTTGGCAGTCGATGGTCTGGCATGCGGACTACATGACCTGCCCATCGAATCTGTGACTGCATCAGAATAGTATCAATACTAGGGATACCAGCTCTGTCATAATAATGACACTAACAACACTATCAGCTATTCTGATACTTGGTATGGTGGGTTCGAGCTGTGGGGTGTAAATAATTGCTAGCTCAGCGATCAAAGAAAACATGTCATTAGAGTCATATGTAGACAAGATGGTAGAAATAGTATATGTGGTTTCAGGATGGGGACAAAGGAACACGGGGTTTCCAGATTACAAAAGAATTGTAATTCAAGTTGATGGAGATATTGATGAAAGGTAAACTCTGAGTCTTTACTGTAGTGTCAATCCTAAAGGAGAAAAACAAATCATATGAGACAGAGTAAGGGGGGGTAAACGGATAAGATGAGGGGGTGTGAAGGGTGGAGTAGAGGGGGAGTTTCATTCTGCCTATAATGTTGGGTCAATGTTAGATGTATAAGCATTGTAAGTATCCATGTTAGCTATTCACATTTTACACAAAATACAAAATCTGCGAAGTAGTTCAATTTCATTACATATACTGAAGCACATTAAAAACGCACCACCTGTATAATCCAGGAACAGAGTGTGAAATGTAAATATAAGTGTTTACAAGTTTACATATTTGGAATCTTTATTCATTTTCCTATGAATCCATGCTGGTCATTAATTTGTACATTAGATTGTTATGAAATTCATTGCATTCTGTGCAGGCAAGGGAGAAAACCAAAAATGCAACCAATAAAAAAATTCATTCGCACTATCCTCAGTATCTGGTATGTCCACCGTGTGCTTGCAAACAAGCTTGGCAGCGGCTCCGCATGGAACGCACAAGTCTCTGAAGGAATTTCCGGGGAATCAAGTCCCATTCACGTGTAAGAGCAGCTTCGAGCTGTTGCAGATTAGCTGGAGAACCTTGCCTGTAGACTCTGCGTCCAAGCTCGTCCCACAGATGTTCTATAAGGGACATGTCTGGTGATAGGGCAGGCCAATCAATCGTCACAATGTTCTGCTGCTGTAGATAATGCTGCGTAATGCATGCGGTGTGCGCACGTGCGTTATCCTGCTGGAGAAGCTGCAAGTCTGGATAATTTGTGAACGCAGGAGCAACCAATGCATCCAGAACCTCATCTCGATATGTCACAGTATTAACATTTCCACGGAAGACGGGAAGAGGCAAGCGATGGTGAAAACTGAATCCTCCCCAAATGTGAATACTGCCACCTCCAAATCGGTTGTGCTGACGAACACAGCAACCTGCAAAGCGCTCTCCACACCGTCACCAAATCCGCATACGTCCATCAGCAAAGGATATGTTGAATCTGCTCTCGTCTGTGAATAGGACAGCATTCCACTGCAGTCTAGTCCATCTGACATGTTGCTCTGCCCATTGCTGGCGCTGCTGACGATGTCTGTGAGTCAAGTTTGGCGCAACATAAGGTCGTCTTGCAGTAAGGCCTGTATCTCTGAGTCGTCGTATGACTGTCATTCGAGAGACTTGCCCACGTCTACCCACTATTGCTCTTGCTGTTTGACTTGCCGGGAGAGAGCGATTCCTTAGGTGACTCAGCACAATATGACGATCTTGCGCAGGGGTAGTAACTCGTGGTTGGCCACTCCGAAGTATATCCCAGGCACTGCCAGTGGTTCCGTAACGTTCATTGAGACGTACAATAGTGATGTGGTGGCAATTCATCCTTCTGGCAATGGTGCGCGAGCTCATTCCGGTCTCCAACATACCAATGGCTCGTTGGCGGTCGTTTTCAGACTGTCTGTAAAATTTGTGTGCAGTGTTTCAGCAGAAATTTATTATTTTTTATAAAAATATCCCTGTAGTTAGTTATAACCACAAAAAAACATTTTTCGTAAGCCCAGCTTACATGTACTGTATCAATATACCTACCAGGCTAAAACTCTAGTCTAATTTACTTTTTGAACCTTCTAATGCGCATGCGCTCCGGTAAGAGCTGTCATTATTACCCAATTAAATGACGCTTCGAATCAAGTGGTTTCGTCTGCCCGCGCTACCAGCACGCGCTTTTGTTTTCGTTGCTGCTGGTGTCTTTATAGTCGCTGATTTTGTCAAATTTTCTGTTCCATGGGGCTGACATCATGAGTTACCGCACTGGGTGACACCAACCCTAGTGACGCCACTGTCTCCTTTACAGCATCATCTTCAGTGTCTTCTCTCGTTCTGCTCTCTTTCTCGCCCCCCCCTCTCTCTCTCTCTCTCTCTCTCTCTCTCTCTCTCTCTCTCTCTCTCTCTCTCTCTCTCTCTCTCTCTCTCTTTGATTTTTTTTCTCCTTCTCACTCGAGAATGTTTTAATTTAAAAATAAATCACTTTAAGAATTATATTATTTCACGGCAGAAATGTAAAAAAAAAAAAAGCTAAATTTCTTTACCCTGATGAAATGAAGATTTCTTTCGTTCTTTTTCTTTTGTTCGTCCGTTCGCATGTTCTTTTATTGGTTCTTTCTTTCGTAGTTCTTTCATTCGTTTGTTCTTTCCTTCATTCATTCGTTCTTTTATTCGTTCTTTATTTTGTTGTTCTGTCTTTCGTTCTTTCTTTCTTTCATTCATTCGTTCTTTCGTTCGTTCTTTCATTCCTTTGTTTGTTCCTTCTTTCATTCATTCGTTCTTTCTTTATTTCGTTGTTCCTTCTTTCTTTCGTTTGTTCCTTCGTTTTTGTCGTTCGTTCTTTTGTTTCTTCATTTTTTTCATTCGTTTGTTCTTTCAATCGTTAATTTTTTTAATTCATTCTTATTTTGTACGTTCGTTCATTCTATTGTTTTTTCTTTCGCTCGTTCTTTCGTTCGCTCGTTCTTTTGTTCGATCGTTTTTTCGTTCGCTATTTCTTTCATTCTTTTTTTGTGTGTATGCGTTCTTTCGTTCGTTCGGAATATCCAGTGCGATCCTATTACCATCATTATGATCTCCCTTTATCTCAGCATAGAATCGCTTTGATGTTTGTTTTCTCCTACTTCGTTCCTCCCTCAATGTATATCTCCTTCTTACATGCCTTTGATATCATCTTGAACGGGGAAAAACTACAGAAAGTTGAAAGTTTCAATTATTTAGGCAGTAAAATGACTCAGGATGGTGACACAACAAGAGAAATCCATACTAGAATTGCTTTGGCAGCTAGCGCTTTCAATAGATTATCTAACATTTGGAAATTACGATCATTGAATATACATACCAAGCTTCGTCTGTTTAATTCAAATGTTATCTCAGTGTTAACATACGGCTGTGAGAGTTGGAAAACAACAAAATCATTGGAGAACAAGCTGAATACATTCGAGAACAAATGTCTTAGAAAACTCATGAACATCAGTTGGAAAGAATTCAAGACTAATCGACAAATAAGAGAAGACTCTAGGCAGAAATATGTCTCCGACTATATAAGGAAAAGACGATGGTCATATATCGGTCATGTCCTACGAATGCAAAACAACAGAATACCACTACAGGCGCTCACTTGGGTTCCTGAGGGTAAGCGGAAAAAAGGAAGACCAAAAGAAACACTCAGAAGAACAATAATAAGAGAAGGAAGAACGTTGGGCCTAAATAATGTGCAAGAGCTAAGAGGAGTGGCGTCACAACGAACAACCTGGAGAGCACTGGTTTCTGCCTTATGCGCCGTGTTTGGCGCTTAAAGAATTTATTATTATTATTACATGCCTAAACATGCTTTACTTATTACTAATATGAAAGTAGTTTAATTTAGCCGCATGTCCAGTACAAATATTTCATTTATTCCCTCCTGTCACTGCCATCTTTATAAAGTAGTTTCAAGTCTTTATCCGTCTATTTTTTTCTTCTTTATTTCAGCCATGTGTGACAGTTCCATTCCTGACAGGTAAGATGATCATATATTTTATTTGCAGATATGAATTGGAATTCCAAGCGTTTGGGTAAGATAGTTTATTTCTATGTCATATGATCAAACCCAAGCCTTGGACTTTAGTTTCTTGTGTCGAGCTTCAAGTGTTTTAAAATCGGGATTTTCCAATGTTCGCTTGCTTTTCTAGTTCAGCTCTTAAATCCATTTCACGTGCGCTAGCTCAGTCCTTCACTTTCGTCTAAAGTCCAATATTTAGTTGTGTTTCTTGTGATCAAGACTCAAACCTTCACGTTTGTTTCTAGGTAAAAAGGACGTCCCTTAGCAGTTACTGTCGTAGGGGAGTGAAGCGTTAAAGACCACTATACTAGATCCAGCTTTGAGAGTGTGGGTGACCAGTTTGCTTTCTCAGTGCCATTGCCTTCCCTAACTCAAGATCAGAGTCAGGTATCCATTTACAACTGGGTAGACTGCAGCATGACGCACAATGCTTCGAGCCCATTACCTTTGCCGCTAAAGACCAACGCTGTAGCTCAACTCTTAATTATGTTTCTTCTGAGCAAATTCCAAAATTCACGTTCATCTCTAGTTCAACTATAGCTCCTTTTCTTGTGAGCAAACCCAATCCTTAACTTTGGTTTATATACAAGCTGTCATTATTTTTTCCAGTCCAACTTTTAATTCTGCTTCTTGTGAGTGTAGCAACTCGGATTAACGAAAGATGGGACTCAAATTAATGCTAGGTTTTATAAGGAGTATATTATTCAATAATCTCTCCGGAAATTCCTCTTAATAGAAGTTTGGCTCGTATAAGAAAAGTGAAAATCCCGCAGAAGATTGTAGACGCAGTTCTAGAGAAAGCGATTGACACATGCTAATTAAGAATAAACGTCATGCTCAAGGTCTGAATCTCCGCCACGACACTTTTAGAACTGTCAAGAAACCGCTGGAAAGATTGGTGGGTTAGGTCCGAATAATAGGACTAATACAAACTGGCTCAGAACTATGCCTCCTCTTTTCCCATCTGACTTGTAGTTGAGGAATAGTGTCAATTGAAAATAGTAATAATTGATATACAATCCAAGGAGTGGATACTAATAGTAAAAGGTTGTCCGGCAGCAAATACTGCCGTAGGGCAGTCAAGTGTTAGAGACTTCGCCATGCTAGGTCTAGTATCGAGAAGTGGGGTGACTAGTTTCCTTCCTCGCTGCCTTTTCCTTAGCTCAAAGAGAAGATTCAGATACTCATTTACAGCTGGGTAGACTGGAGCGTGTCAGTAAGGTGATTTCGAACACGGCACCTCTGCTTCTTCTTCCATCCTTAGCCACCAACCGGCAAAGCAGTATGTGGCCAGTACGCCTAGTGGCGTCTTAGGGCAACAACAAATTGATCAATCTATCGCTGTTTCCACCACGCCTAGTGGCGTCTTTGTGGAACAAAAACAGACTAAACAATCTATCGTTGTTTCCGTAATCAGATTGGTTGGCAAGCAGGTGATCAGCCCACTGTGCGAAGTTTTTACGGGATGGGGTAAACAGCCCCATGCCCAACCCTCCTTAGTCGCTTTTTACGACATGCGTGGTAGGGTGCAGTGTTACTATTCTTTGCTCCCCTTTCGGGCCCCGGCAACACACGGGTGACGGCACCTCTGCGCGAGAGACTAATAGCACTAGTGGATAAAAGATATTGAATACATGACATTACAGAATCTAATTGTGAATAACTCAAGATTCTTTTTGTTATCTTATATAAGTAACAATATTTAATGAACACATGATCTTAATAAATATTTTAACATATCAATAACAGAGTTAATTTAAAACAATTAAGCAATGAAAATAGATTCAGTGTAAACATTGTTCTGTTAATTACAGATTTACTTGACTTATTTTTTAAATACTGATCTTTCCACGCATGACAGGAATTATCTTAAATTACTTCTGTTATTCAACCTCTAAACCCTTCGGTAGAAGAGGAGCGACTAAGTAAGTTGTAGTAGTAAGTACTTCTCAGTTATTCAACCTCTACACCCCAGAGCAGAAGAGGAGCGACTATGTAAGTTGTAGTAGTAAGTACTTCTCAATTATTCGCGAGAAATGGAATTACAATTGATTGAATTTGCCAAAATAAATTTGCTTGATCTTTAAAATAACTTTGATATCTATAAAGGCTCTAAGTTTAGATTACCGGGTACTCATAAAACAGGTACTACGAATTATTGTTAGCTCTGTGGCCTATCCCTGCAGAAGAAATTTACTAAAAATTCTAGGCTATAACAATGAACTTTGCTGAAGTGCATCTTCAGGTAAAAGAGGTAAAGTTAGGCCCATAGCAGATAATGCCGTTGGGGAGTAAAGTGTTAAAGACGTCACCATACTAGGTCCAGCACCGAGAGATGGGGTGACCAGTTCCCGTCCCCGTTGCCTTTTCCTTCTCTAACTTAAAGGCAGGTACCCATTTACAGCTGGGTAGACTGTAGCGTGTAGGTACCGTGATTCGAACACGACACCTTTGCCCGCGAGAAACCACTCTGTCAATCGGACACATCTTTAGGGCTATTGGTCAAGAGTGAAGAATCCTTTGTGCACAATCGGACACATCTTTAGGGCTATTGGTCAAGAGTGAAGAATCCTTTGTGCACAATCGGACACATCTTTAGGGCTATTGGTTAAGAGTGAAGAATCCTTTGTGCACAATCGCTTTATGCCCCACAGGGGCCTTGAGAAGACTCCGACTCCAATAATTTATTTTTTTTTAATCTTGACACAGTAGCGACCCCTGAATATTGGGGGCGGGGGGGCGGGGGGGGGGAGGGGGGGGGGGGGGGGGGGGGGGGGGGGGGGGATATGGGTAACCACCATGGAAAGTACTAGTCTCCAAGGACCTGTGCAAACACATGGCAGTTTTATTGCCATATCGGTAATCTTCGCTCGGGTCTTGAGCAGTATATGGTAAACTGACGTATATTTTGTCTTGCTAGCGCGAGTTGCGAAAGAAATAAACCCAATACTGTGCGAAAATTGAGACTTGCTGTGTGCTCTTTAACAACCTGGTGGAGGACTGTGGAGGCTGAGATGCAAAGAATGAACCAGAGTTGGGGCACTGTACGAAGGATGGCCACCGACCGAGCAAAGTGGAATCAATTTGTTGTTGCCCTACAAGACGCCACTAGGCGTGATGGCCACTGACTGCTTTGACGGTCGGCGGCTAAGGATCAAAGAAGAAGAAGAAGTGTGCTCTTTAGAACACATTAGCCTAAGAACTGGGACAGCGGAGTTCATAATGTTTAATGTAATTGCTGTAATTGTCTGTAATATTAACTACAGTTAACGAATTTGCTCATAAGCAAAGAAAAGGTAACTCAAAAACTAGAGGCCAAGCTCCGCCCAGAGAAAATAGTAAAGGGATGGAAAATGTTCCAGTGATTATGCTCAAACAAAATGAAAATGAGAAAAATGAAGAAGAAAATATTAAGAAGGGTAACAAAGAAAACAAAATCCAATGAAGAAATTCATTCTGTAACAGTGGGCACAGACAATCCTTCCCTTTTGTTTCTATTTCAACTTTTAATTACGTCTCTTATGAGTAAATCTAATCCTCACTCTCGTTTGTAGTTCAACTGTTAATTATGTTTCTTGTGAGCTATATATAAACTTCACTCGCTGTTTGTTCTCATATTGATATCATTGTTTGTCTGTCCAATTTAATATTGCTGCGAAGATTTGGGAATGATTCTGTATCTTGGACGGATCCTACATACATAATATTCTCCAAAAAATTTAGCAGGGCAAAAAACTGTAGCAAAAAATAAAAAATACGAAGTTGTTTGAGAATAAAAACAACAAACAAAGACCGGAAATTTGGAAGACCGGGCAGGAAATTAATACAAAGAAAAGGTTGAGAATCTAGCTGGAATCTCGAGAACACCGTCAATTGAATTTAGGTCACTGAGAGTTAAGCAGACATAATTCGTCACAAAAATGCTGACAGTTCCGGGATGTAGTAATATTTTTGTTTACTACTTTATAAACAAACTACAAATAATTAAATGAAATATTGATTCCCTTTGTCATCTTTTATATAAGTTTGTTTGTTATAATCATATGTGTCAGCGGTTTATTTTTATTCAGACATTTGCCTTAACATTACACATTGTTGTTGGTCTTTGTTAGTATGTCAAACACAGACAGACATACAAAAGAAAACAATAATATTAATTTTCGAAGGAAATCCTTTCCGCAATATCTTTTATTTAAAACATAATAACATTGCATCGCATCGGTCTGTGATATCACAGCAAATTTTGAAAACTACCGCCGTACTTTGACAATTGAGGGAGATCAATTTATTATATGGATCTTAAGAGACTTTAGGTAACATTACTGACAAAGGAACCTTATTATCCCACTCTTATCTTGACTTATCTAATGGTTTTCTAATTTGTCTTGATACGTTATATCTTGGTTTTCCTTATAAGTCGCAATAATTTGATTACTTAATCTTCCCCCTCTCCCCCCCAAATGTATTTATCGAGTTCGCCTGTTTGTGATATTTTTCCATTTTTTTTTTTTGGTAATTTTATTCTGCTTATTTGCCGTTTTGTGTGTGTGTTTTTATGCTGGTCTTTGTTGTTGGTTACAGTTATGACTTTTTGCTGGATCTTGTTCTAAGAAATAAAAAATTGCGGCTTATACAAGAATACAGGCTGTCTTCAACTTACGATGGTGGTCTGTCCAGACGACTCCGTCTTAAGTTGAAATGGTCGTAGGTCGAAATGATCGTTAGTCGAAATAATCGTTAGTTGGAAATTAATATCTACTATATGAACCATAATGATAAGTTAACAGTAACTGCCTGAATTTTAAAATGTGTGGGCCTGTTTTGTTACATGTTAAAACTAATTTTTCTCTTTGTTTATAGCGAAATGATACAATGTACAAGTTATAACATAATATAATACATTTTACAAATTATGACATAACATAATACATTGTACAAATTATGACATCGCATAATACATTGTACAAATTATGACATCGCATAATATATTGTACAAATTATAACATAACATAATACATTGTACAAATTTGTGGTAAAGTGGGATGTTATAAATATTTATAGGGGACTTAGTGTACTGACTGAGATCAGCTGTGAAGGTATCTGTATCTAATAGGTGTAGTGTTCTACAGATAACCTTACTTGCTACCACATTATAACTCAGTCAGAATTATTCTGGAATATTGTGATGACTACGTTAAATGTCTAGGGTATGTATATGATGAAGTGTAAGTCACAACAACAACAGACAGATAAACAATTTAATTTATTCCACCACACTTGACAACACTGTGACACTCACACACATTTAACACTCTATAAGACTATCTTAAATGAGGCACTGGTAAAGTTTCAAATATAAATATGTATTACTTACTTTCACTAATATATGTGTCCTGATTCAAATACAAAGTGAACCAGGAATCACAATCAATTGTAATTACAATTTATATGTACAGAATTTATCAATATGAACCTTGTAATGACATATTTTATTAATATTATCCTATGTGTGTCAGTTGTGTAGTAGTAATATGAGGTAATACTGGTTTTGTTTTTTCAAGCTATGTTGTTATTTGTCATCATGACTTCAAGTGTTTGTTTATCTTGGAAATAATATGGGGAAAAGTTCACAGTTCCTATCAATTTAAACACTGTATTTTCCCTCTGTTTTATTATAAAGTCAGATTTTGAGGGGGGGGGGGGCATAATGTTGAGCTCCTCTGGCCACAGACGCTTATCTTTCGTGATGGCGACAGGAAGGACTCCTCTGCTCGATAGCCTCCCTGTGTTCTGGAGACACCTCACTGGTCACTATCTGGACCCAGGAGTATGCTGTCAGCCTCTAGGTTCAGCAAAGCTCAGACCAGGTGCTGCTCAATAACTTTAGGACCACGGTCCCTGAAACAAGAAGGTTGTACCTCCTATTTCAGAACTAATTTATAATAAATTTCCAGACTGAACACAATACATAACAAACACTGAGTTCAGAGCGGTAGGCTAACTGCTATCTTCATCTGGAACAATTTTCACCAGTATACTCCTCCCTAATGGTTACTACGCCTTTGCAATTTTAGCATTATTTCTTTCTAGTCGATAAGATAGGTGTCAGTGTACTGTTTGGCAATTCCATGTAGTTTTACTTTCCTCCGACACCTTCTGTTCAGGTTGGAGCACTATATAGGTTTTACCTCATGTTCGCTACTGAACCACACATATATACAGACGTAAATTATCAATTTACATTCAATTTTCATTAAAAAGATATCATATATTTCAAGCTTACCACAATTCATGGAATAATACACAGTTACGTTGACTGGCAATGAATATAGCACAATTTCGATCTGCCGATGTCCCAGGCTTTTATTTAGAAAAATATGCACTGGCGCTCAACGCACTGGTTCTTTAGTAAGTTTATTTGAAAATGTGGTGCTGACCTGACGCCTCTGATTGACTATATTGGCAGGTCTAACCAATCGAGCCATGTTTACACAGCTTTTCAAAAAAGTACTCCTACTCACGTTTCCCCTAACAACAAAGAAGTAGTATTTATAGTCCGACTAATCGTGTTTAGCCTTACATTTACTTTCCGCCAATCAAATAGGAGGTAACATGTCAGCCTATTTCCCGTACAATGGTGGTGTGAAAATCTGCCACTGAGCGATTCTGATTTTGGTGTTGTCTGACATCCCTCACTATTTCTTTTGGCTATAATTTGTTAATTCCTAGACTATTTGCGTAACGTTTAACATATTCTTTGTCAGCAAGTCCTAAGGAACCCAAATATATAAATTTAATGGGGCTAAGGGGCTGCGTTCAAAATATGTATTTTCCAGGATAGTCGTGTAGTTTTTTTTTATTTTTTATGTTTTGAACCGCCACCTGTCCTGCTGTACTGTCAGACTAATGTCAGGATTTTAGACATAAAACAGTAGAATGTCATGTTTCCTAATAAGCGTTTTGTAAGTTTTTAAAACCTAACTCTCTGTATGGGTAGTGTTTTTTATCACTGTCGATTTGAAAAAAGCTAGTGCTTGTGGCCTTACACGCGTGATGGTAGTAATTGTGTATCGCGAGACTGTGGTAGTATTGCCTGCGTTCCGGCTTTCAGCCCCTCCCTTTCTTTCTATCCTTAGTCCATCTGTCTTTCGTTTATGATAACTTAGTGTATAAAATGACATGAATGGAATATTAAATATAGGTCAGCTTGCGTATCTCAAGGTTTTTCTTAGAAAGGCAGTACACGTTTTATCGTAGAAAGCGGGTATTGAAGCAGTAGGCTTTTACTATCAACGTGAAACGTTACAATTTGCAGACGAATTAGAAAACAAGGGGGATTTCGAGTACAGTCATTGTGACAGCACTGTTCTTTACCATTCTTCTTTCCTTTTATTGAAGTTATTTGTTAGGCTTTACATTTACGTTTTAATTTATATATGTGGATTAGAATTTCACACGAAAAATTCTCCCCACTTAAAACAGACGTTATATGTCAGTCTATAATTCTATATACACATAGAGAAATTTCTTATTATTCCTGGGGTTTAGGGTGATTCTCATCACACGGATGGCGGCTTAAAAAATCCGCTCCCAGATTTGTTTTTCCACTTATATACTCTATGCTAAACTCAAATGGCTGCATCAATAATGACCAACGGAGTAATCTAGAATTCTCATGTCTAGCCTGTGCTAGAAACGACAAAGGTTTGTGATCCGTTTGCAACTTAAATGCCTTCCCATACAGATAAATATTGAATTTCTTTATCGCCCATATTACTGCAAGACATTCCTTTTCGCTAGTTGAGTAATTGGTTTCAGCTTTATTCAACTTTCTGCTAGCATATGCCACTGGGCTTAATTCCCCATCCAATGCATCTGATCTCTGTAGCAGAGTTGCACCTAACCCAATATTACTGGCATCAGTCCTTACAATGAATTCTTGACTTAAGTCAGGTAATTTCAAAATAGGTTTACTTGTGAGCTTTTCCTTCAATTCTTGGTAAGCCATTTCACATTGTTGTGTCCATGTAATTCGATCTGGATTTCCCTTACGTGTCAAATCAGTTAACGGTGCACATATGGAATTAAAGTTTTTGATATACTTCTGGTAGAAACCACATAATGAGACAAAGGATCTCACGTCTTTCTTGGTTTGTGGTCTCGGGGCTTTCTTTAGTTTCTCTAAATTCTTGGGGTCAGGGGTCATGTTTCCCTGATAAACTGTGTGTCCCAAGAATTCCAATTCTTTACATCCAACGCAACATTTGGTTGGTCGGGCTGTTAAATTCGCTTCCCTAAGTCGATTAAACAGCATGTTCAGAGAGTCAATGTGTTCCTCAAATGTTTCTGTTGCTATAAGGATATCATCCATGAAATTTGTGATACATGGATTATTCAGAGGGTCCAATAATTTTCTCATCATTCTAGAGAAGACACTAGGCGCATTCTTCAATCCAAATGGCAATCTATTAAACTCATAGTGTCCTTCTGAGGTACTAAAAAGCTAGGTATGGTCTAACCTCAGGCTTTACTGGAATCTGATAGTATCCTTTACTCAGATCCACTTTTGAGAAATATTTAGCTTTATTTAGTCTGGCAAACAACTGATTTGTATCCGGCAATGGATCCACCTGTCCTTCTGTAATAGCATTCAGTCTCCTGTAATCTATACAGAGTCTATGTTCTCCAGAGGGTTTTCTTAAGAGTACAACACCGGAACTATACTAAGATTCACTGTGTGAAATAATTCCTTCCTTCAACAAATAGTCTATCTCTTCCTTCAAAGCTTTCTCCTTAGCAAAAGGAATCGAATAGGGTTTCATACATACAGGTGTGAAGTCTATCAGCTTCATATCATATTCCAATAAGTTTGTATGTCCTGGTCGGTCTGTTAACACCTCTGTATGAGTATCTAGAACCTGTTGCACTCTCTCTTTCTGAGTTTTCGTTAAATGTGTACTGATTTTCACCTGTGCCGCTGTCTCACAGGGGTGTAATGGATATTCAAATGATGAAAGTGGTTCCTTTTTCATCTCCATGGCGATGGACAAGGTCAACAAGTGTGTCTCTTCCTGATTTTCTCTTTCCAAATATTTCTTCAGGACATTCACATGATAGATTTTTTCTTTCCCCTTCTTATCTATCTTATAATTGGTTCTAGACACCTTCTCTAGAACTGTATATGGACCTTGCCATCCAATTTGTAACTTATTTTGGCTACCGGGTAGAAGAAGCAGTACCTTCTCTCCCACAGCCAAATCTCTGTCTTTAGCTTTCCTGTTATAATAGGCAGCATGTTTCTTCCTGGCTTGCTTCAAATTTTCATTGGCAAGTTTCCAGCCAGTTTTTAAACGAGTGGTCAGCTCATTCACATATTGGTATGAGGATGTAATATTTTCCTCTGCCTTTTCATCAGTCCACGTTCTTAACAGCGTTACATATGGACCTTTAATTTTGTGGACCTATTTGTCCATGGACCGATATGGTCTCTTCCACTGGAAGCGCTATAGTGATGATTTTTCTTCCCAGAATTATCAGTCACAAAACGACCGCTACCAATTCTTTTCTTGGGGCTGTGTAAAGTATCAGTCTGTCTGCTCTGTAAAGTTGCTTTCACACACACACTGGATGCTCTGTAAGGAAGAGTGGTGTGTTGTTGAGATCAGGCATGCTCCAGTCTACCCAGCTGTAAATGGGTAACTCACCCTAGTCCTGAGTTAGGGAAGGCAAAGGCTCCAGGGGAAGCAGGCCCTAAACTTGGTCACTTCAGCCGACGCAGGATGGTGGATGTATGAAGTAGAAGTGTAGAGTGTGATTACCGCGAATGGTGTACTGTTCGTGTGCTGACCAATATAACCACTCATACACTTGTCTACAAGGCACCAATGCAGACTGCTGGAATCTTAGTTTACTCAATTTATTCAGACGTACACACTGGGACATACGAGTACATCATGGTTTGTTGACATATCAATTTGTAGGTATACATAGCAGATCTGAAGTCATGACACATTCAGAAATAATGGGCAGTACATCAAAAGTTCAATGTCATGATACATTATGGCCACATCCCCCTATCTGACTAAACGCGTCAGTGAAGGGCGGATCGATAAATAACTAAAGTTACTTGACGTCCATAGTTTGTAGTATATATTCTGAAACCACGAAAAGGGGGTTTCTAGCAAGATTGAGATCTCCCTGTCACTGTCCGATAATAAGATAAATAATCTGTTCTCTTGGCAGTGATCAAAACATATGCTGACCGAAATCCAACATGGCTGCCTCCCTGAGTTGTCGTTCACTCATTCATAGGAAGGAGAATATAAGCCAGAGTTAATTTATAATGGGTATATAAAGGATTTCATAAATGTTTCCATACAGCTCTACGGTGATCAAGTTAATTCACGTAGCCATAACCGCTGCAGGAAAATCTGTCATCTTCGTCGATACAAAACACGACACTAGCATAGCGAAGCACAAAAGTCAAGCTAGGCCTAACCGACGAGAGATCATCAAAATAGGAGCTGGGTTTACCTGGAGTCCGAATCATCTATATACTGACATGAGGAGAGTCTCTAACACAAACTATCGTAGAGACACCATCTCCTTCAGAAGAAACCACTTCGTAAGACATTTTTTTCTGACGAAAGGACCAGCTCTAGAAAAACGTACCCCGCCATTTGTAAGCAGTACATCGGAACTCATCACGACTTGTCAAGACAACTCATACTTCCGCTAGACCGGAATACAAGAATCTAGTCCCTCCTACCAATCCAAAATATACAATATAGGACTGATTCTACTTGTACTAATAATATGTAATACATATGAATTCAGGCCATAAACACAATAAGCAAATTAATATATTTTCTGGCCCTAAAAAATAAGTACAAACGCAAGCGCAATATCCTTGCGCTGGATCAATATCCAGAACGATTACTCCTATAATCAAAAGTGCGAATCAAACATGGATTATCTCGCTTTTACCATAGACAGCATTTTCATACACAAATGAATGAATGTCTATATTTTTCCCATATTAAATAGCCATATCGATTTTTGTAAAATGTGCGTCAAAATATGCACGCAACAGATTACCACACCCCTCGGGAAAAAAAATGGTACTTTTTTTTTTGAAATACATCTAGGAGCAACATACAATAGGCTCACAACGCACCAATAACAATGCGCAGATGATAAGCATAAGTTTTATGACCTTAGAGAAAGTACTTCTCTAAGTATAAATATTTCCAGAGAGGTGTCACCAACGCATACTACAATATTAGCAATGACACAATTTTCACATTAGTTTATACATAAATTTCATCTAAGATATCTTAACATCATGATCATCAAAGACGAAAAAACATTGAAAGATCAGCGGTGAATACATATCAATGAACCGCTAAGTAGTGTTACAATCAATATATGATATATTACATATGTGTACACATTTCAACATAGAAACAACTGTATCAAAGTTGTATAACAGTTATGAATCATGTGGGCATCTAGACAAAATATCTGCCATCACATTTTCTGACCCACGGATAGCTCGCACCGAAAAATGAAATGGCTGTAGAGCAATCGCGTATCGCGTTGATCTCGCGCTCTTCAGATTTTTACTCTGAATAGCCGTAAGAGCTTTCTGGTCAGTTTCCACAATGAAATGCGCGCCCAGAAGAAATCTTTGCAGTTTAAGGATTGACCAAACCATAGCCAATAATTCACGGTCTAGGACCGAGTAATTCTTCTCTGCGGCATTTAATTTCCGAGAAATATACATCACAGGATGCAGAGTTCCAGAGTACTCTTGCATTAGTGCAGCTCCAATCCCGGTGGATGAAGCGTCACTACGAAGAATAAATGTCTTATCCTTAGAAGGTAATACTAGGATAGGTGAAGTAGAAAACATAGTTTTAACCTTATCCAAAGAGGATTGACATTCTTGAGTCCAATGGACTACATTAGGAGACCCTTTCTTTAGCAAGGAAGAAAGAGGTGACATAATGGAGGACAGATTCGGGATGAATCGTCCATAAAATTGTATTAGACCTAAGAGACTTCGTACTTGCTTTTTAGTCTTAGGAATAGAAATGTTAAGTATCTTACTTGTGTTATGGTCTTCTGTTTTTAGGAACCCATGACCAACACGGTGTCCTAAAAAAGATATTTCGCTAAAACCAATACATGCTTTCGATGGTTTCGCTGTCAGGTTATGCTCGCGTAAGATAGACAATAGTTCATTTATACCATTATAGTGATCGTTCCAAGTATCACTGAAAAGACAGATGTCATCAAGATACGCAATGACATCTGAGCGATGAGATAGGATTCGACGCATCATGCGTACAAATGTAGCAGGGGCGTTCATAAGACCGAAAGGCATGAAATTCCATTGGAATAGACCCCTAGGCGTCGAAAAAGCAGTAAACGGTTTGGCGTGTTCGGATAGTGGAACTTGCCAATATCCCTTAGACAAATCGAGTTTAGAAAAGAAGTGAGAATTCGATAGTCTCGTAAGTAGCTCTTCTAGTAAAGGCATAGGTTCAGCATCGAATTTAGTCACTTGATTCAATTTGCGATAATCCACGCAAAGACGTATGTTATTGTCTTTTTTCCGTACTATAACCATCGGCGAAGAATATGCTGATGTGGATGGTTCAATAATTTTTAACTCTATCATCTCATCTAACTCTTTCTCTACCTGTGCTTGAAAATGTATCGGTATAGGATACGGTCTGACTCTTATAGGACTATGGTCAGTAAGAATAATGTCATGTTGAATGACATCCGTTTGACCAGGAATGTCAGTAAGGACATCCTGAAATTGTTCTAACATAGTAGAAACTTGTTTCTGCTCTCCTGGAGATAATTCTGGAGAAATTGCAACATCTTTCCATGATTCATTAGAGTGAAGAGGAATCAGTGGAAAAGGTAAATTTACATCCGAGAAACTCGTTTCCTCATCCTGTATTACTGACAGAGATGAGTACTGTCCATGTTGGACTGGAAAATCGTCCGTTGCCTGGAAAACAGGTTGTAAATAATCAGGACGTTCATGGAATTCCGTGAGCATGTTGATGTGGAAGGTTTTACGCTTCCCGTCAATATCGACGATATAGTCAACATCGGAAACTTTTGATATTATATCGTACGGACCTTTCCAAGAAATGAGAAGTCTATTTTCCCTACAAGGTAGCAAGACAAATGCTTTGTCACCTGGACAAAGTTGTCGCAAACATCTCTTTTTATTGGCAAATTCCCTTGCCTTCTGTTTCGCAAATTCAGATGAAGCAGTTGCCAATTTGCATGCTTCAATAATCTTGTGTCTAAGTGCGATGACACATTCATAAGAGGATTTTGTGTCATCGACAATATTATCAGCAGTTATAAGATCATGAAGTAAGGACATAGGACCTCGCGGTTTCGCGCCAAAGACAAGTTCAAAGGGAGAAAATCCTGTATGTTCGTTGGCGACCTCTCTATATGCAAAGAGAGCCGCGGGTAAAACCCTATCCCAATCCTGAGGATGATCTTCTGTTATCTTACCTAGTAGGTTTTTCAGAGTTCTATTCAAACGTTCCACCATCCCATTGGACATAGGATGATAAATACTACTCAGCGATCTCTCTATCTTCAGAGTCGACATTACTTGAGACATGGTATCCGATATGAGTTGGGTACCATGGTCGGATAATATTTCTGCTGGAAATCCCAGACGAGAAAATATTAACCAAAGAGCATCTGCGACATCAGCAGTAGTTATGCTCTTTAGAGGAACAGCCTCCGGCCAACGTGTGCACATATCAACACACGTCAGAATAAATTGGTGTCCTCTAGCAGACTTTATCTTAAATGGACCAATGATGTCTATCGCCATTTTTTGAAATGGCCGAATGGGAATGTCTGCAGCCTGAATAGGTGCATCATGGCGTGGACCTCTGGATTTAATCTCTTGACATACTTTACAAGATCGACAATAGATTCGTATGTCCTTATTCACAGCAGGCCAAAAGAAAGATTGAAGAACTCTAGCTTTAGTACGGGAAAAACCCATATGTCCAGCACACTGCGAATCATGAGCGTGCTGTAAGATTTTAACTCTCATATTTTTAGGCACAAGGATTTGAGAATGAATGGACTTAGCGGAGTCTTGTACCATACGTACAAGTACGCCATTTTTCATCGTAATCCAAGATTTACGATTTGTATCCTTATTCGGATCACCTTTTGTTGCCAGAGTAAAGAATTTCT
Source organism: Oreohelix idahoensis (assembly GCA_024509875.1). NCBI lineage: Eukaryota > Metazoa > Mollusca > Gastropoda > Stylommatophora > Oreohelicidae > Oreohelix > Oreohelix idahoensis. Next base: position 69,667 of record JAMPIV010012947.1, read on the forward strand.
TTAGAGTAGGATCATCTTCCTGCTGTTTGATAAAGGAATCGTGGGAAATCTCCAAGGGATCATCTTGGATCTGCGCATCATTATCTTCAGAATGTGAAGATTGTGGCATATTAAGAGCTTGAGCCCTAGTGATTACTGCATTAGCAGATTGCATATTAACATTTTCCCAATTAGAAATTTGCTGTGGAGTGCATTCTTTCACTCCATGAATGCGACCGATGATAAGATCAGCGATCGGATTCGGCAAGAGACATGCTTGCACCTCTCCTGTAAAGAAAGGCGTAGCAATATTGATAATGGCAGTGGAGTACTTCTCCAATGTGCCACCAAATGTTACACATTTGACTATATTGCCTGTAGCTCGAGAAGGATTTACGAGTGATTGCCTCACTCCAATGGTAGTGCACCCCGAGTCGAAAAGAATTGATACCGGAGTACCATCTATTAGGCCCCTATTAAAGACAAGAGCACCCCTTCCATTATGCGCAATTGACGCATGAAGAGCGGGAAGTGGGTGACCGCAGCTTAAAGTAGACACTGTGGTTGGATCGAATAATGTTTTGCATTGCGAACACTCAGATGCTCTAGCAAAATCGAAAGCGGAATTTGCTACACTATTGGAGTCTTTTTTATCATTATTCTGATTATCGGTGTCGTGAAACTCCTGTTGTGCAGAGTTAGCCTGGTAATAAGATTTACCATGTCTTTTGTGTTGTGATCTACCTCGGTTATAATTGTCTCTATAATTATTATTGCCTCTGTTATAACCCCTATTTGGGTTTGAATCATAATATTCATGATCATAATCATCATGCTCATTATATTGAGTATCCCTGTAATATTGTTTCTTTTGTCTCCATGAAGCACTTGGGTAGTTCCTATAGCTACTCCCTTTCCGAGAATTTCTAACATTATGGGAACCCCTCGCGTGTCGAGGACTATCAGACCGATTCCAGTTCTTCGAAGAAGAACTCTGATTTGAGCGGTTATCTTGGTTTTGATACTTATCCCAATTAACCTTTTTATCAAATTTATTTTTAGCTCCTTGGAATTTGTGTGAGTAATTCTGATTATATTCTGTTGCCGAAGCAACTGGCATACTCTCTTTAATGTTAGAGTTACCAAGAATCATGTCAGGGTGTGCCGTGGCATACTGGTCACAATATTCTTCCATTTGCTTTATTGTACCAGGTTTACGCTCATGTAAGAACTCTAGGAATGATTTATTTACAGAAGACATGACCTTGTCTCTTAGCAATAAATCCGTAAGACCATCAAATGTTTTCTCTGTTTTGGATAATTCAATCCATCGTGAAAGTGTAATTCGTGCTTTTGAGATGAAATCTGAGAATTCTACACCTACCTCAGGTCTCATTGTTTTAAACAAAAGACGGTAACCTTCCTCAGACCGCTGATATCTCTTTATCAAAGCTGCCCTAACAGCATCATAATTGTCTTTGTCGGCCTCTTCAACAAAATATAACTTACTCAGAGACTCCCCTTTTAGATTTTCAGACAACTGATTCACATACTGTGATTTGTCAACATTATGAGATCGACAAGCCCGTTCAAATCTAGAAAGCCAAAATGTTATGTCATCACTGGTAGGGTTAAACGCTGGTACCTTGACCTTGTATACAAAGGGTTTACCATTACCACCAGATGCCTGATTAACATTACTCATACATGTCAATTTTAATTTCTCTAATTCAAACTCATGTTCTCTTATTGCTTTTCTCTCTTCAGCTTCTCTATCTAATTTTTTTTGTTCTGCAGCAGCAGCAGCTTCTAATTTTTTCTGTTCTGCAGCAGCAGCAACTTCTAATTTTTTCTGTTCTGCAGCAGCAGCAACTTCTAATTTTTTCTGTTCTGCAGCAACTTCTAATTTCTTCTGTTCTGCAGCAACTTCTAATTTTTTCTGCTCTGCATCAGCTTCTAATTTCTTCTGTTCTGCCTCAAATCTCCTTTCCTCCACTTGCATCTGCAATTTCTTAAGTTCAGCAGCAGTATCAGCTTCTTTTTCTAATCTTTTTTCTTCAGCTAAGGCTTTCCTTTCTTCTGCAGCAGCTTTTTTTTCTTCTATTTGAAGTTTTCTCTCCTCAGCCGCAGCTTTTTTTTCCTCAGCAGCAGCTTTTTTTTCTTCTACAGCTAATGCTTTGTCATATTGAGCAACAGCCCATTGTTCTAAGTCTTTTCCAGTCTTATCAAGAGATTTTCCTTGTGTAATGAAATAATCTAATGTAGACATATTGTCTTCTTAAATCAGAAACCTGAAAAAGTAAATAAATTACCCTCTTTCAAGTTAATGGGAGACAAGTCTATACCATAGACTTAGTCTTAGTCCAAACTTGTATGGTTTATAATAACCAATGATAACTTGAGTACCTGTGGACAACAATAACTGTATCTCAAATACTGTGGGGGACAAGCCTTACAAAGGTCTTGTATACTTCAATGTAATCAAAGATCACTTGAGTACCTGTGGAAAAAATATTTCCCTATACCAATCACTTTGGGAGACAAGCCTTACAAAGGTCTTGTATACCTCAATGTAATCAAAGATCACTTGAGTACCTGTGGAAAAAATATTTCCCTTTACCAATCACTTTGGGAGACAAGCCTTACAAAGGTCTTGTACATTTTGTTTTATAACAATAACAATCATAAAGTACTGATCTGTACTATACTATCAGTGTATACCACTATACGTCATATGTCAACTAAAGACATTACAAAGGACAAACAAGAAAAGACAATATGAACACATTTGCAGAGATCAAATTAAATTAACTAGGAGAAATGAAAAAAATGATCACAGAAACCGTGATGATAACTGCCATAAGATAACAAGACAAATAACGCCACAGTGTATAAACATAAGGGTGTAAAAAACTGAAATGAAAGGAAAGATGAGACCTACAATTATACAAACAAATCAAACAAAACTAAGGAACACAAAATTATTAACAAAAACAACGAAGAAAAGAACACCTCATCACAACTAACAGAAATAGCAGCAAATTGTTGCTAACAAATTTCCAATTAAGAAAATGTGTACCTATCGAATACTAGTACCAGACCAATGTAACTCGGCATACCTTGTATTAGTCACACAGAACATAAATTAATTTAATACATAACAAATAACATGTAAGCATAAATAGCATATAGCATACAATATAATTTATGTCATGAATGGAATGTGTTGCAGGTATGGTGTTGTAAAGCAGGCACAGTTTATTTTAATTCTAATAACTTGCCACTTTATTGAGTAATAGATTTAATTCTAAACTATTACACTGTCAATTTTTTCTCTTTTGAGCATATGAAGATCCAACGATGAACTATGCACTTTATTTTCAACAACACTGTGATTCTTCTGTACGTTGAGAAATGTCAACAATACTGCTCCAGATATTTTCTACACTTGATACCACTGTCCTGTGTAATACTGTCTGTACAGCGAAAAACTGTCAACAAGTGCTGACCTAGATACAGCATCCTATCGGTAATACAGGTCAAGCTGACATCGACTGTATAGCTGTCCTACTGGTGTTGATGTGTTCAAACAAATGTTCTTTCAGCTGTAAACTGTGATTCTCAACACAAAACTGCGTAAGCTGGACCCAGGAATCTGGCTCGCCACTGTAAAGTATCAGTCTGTCTGCTCTGTAAAGTTGCTTTCACACACACACTGGATGCTCTGTAAGGAAGAGTGGTGTGTTGTTGAGATCAGGCATGCTCCAGTCTACCCAGCTGTAAATGGGTAACTCACCCTAGTCCTGAGTTAGGGAAGGCAAAGGCTCCAGGGGAAGCAGGCCCTAAACTTGGTCACTTCAGCCGACGCAGGATGGTGGATGTATGAAGTAGAAGTGTAGAGTGTGATTACCGCGAATGGTGTACTGTTCGTGTGCTGACCAATATAACCACTCATACACTTGTCTACAAGGCACCAATGCAGACTGCTGGAATCTTAGTTTACTCAATTTATTCAGACGTACACACTGGGACATACGAGTACATCATGGTTTGTTGACATATCAATTTGTAGGTATACATAGCAGATCTGAAGTCATGACACATTCAGAAATAATGGGCAGTACATCAAAAGTTCAATGTCATGATACATTATGGCCACATCCCCCTATCTGACTAAACGCGTCAGTGAAGGGCGGATCGATAAATAACTAAAGTTACTTGACGTCCATAGTTTGTAGTATATATTCTGAAACCACGAAAAGGGGGTTTCTAGCAAGATTGAGATCTCCCTGTCACTGTCCGATAATAAGATAAATAATCTGTTCTCTTGGCAGTGATCAAAACATATGCTGACCGAAATCCAACATGGCTGCCTCCCTGAGTTGTCGTTCACTCATTCATAGGAAGGAGAATATAAGCCAGAGTTAATTTATAATGGGTATATAAAGGATTTCATAAATGTTTCCATACAGCTCTACGGTGATCAAGTTAATTCACGTAGCCATAACCGCTGCAGGAAAATCTGTCATCTTCGTCGATACAAAACACGACACTAGCATAGCGAAGCACAAAAGTCAAGCTAGGCCTAACCGACGAGAGATCATCAAAATAGGAGCTGGGTTTACCTGGAGTCCGAATCATCTATATACTGACATGAGGAGAGTCTCTAACACAAACTATCGTAGAGACACCATCTCCTTCAGAAGAAACCACTTCGTAAGACATTTTTTTTCTGACGAAAGGACCAGCTCTAGAAAAACGTACCCCGCCATTTGTAAGCAGTACATCGGAACTCATCACGACTTGTCAAGACAACTCATACTTCCGCTAGACCGGAATACAAGAATCTAGTCCCTCCTACCAATCCAAAATATACAATATAGGACTGATTCTACTTGTACTAATAATATGTAATACATATGAATTCAGGCCATAAACACAATAAGCAAATTAATATATTTTCTGGCCCTAAAATCCCCACTTAGAATTCTTGATGAGAGATTTCCTCTCTACATCCTCTTCCTCCAGTTTGTTTAAGTCCGATTGAGGGATTTTCGGCTTATCCTGGGGTAAGACATCTTTTTGCACTCTCCGCATAGTGGCCATTGTAAAACAGTGAAGTGAAGCTTGTCCGTGAAAAGGGGCTTCCCATTCCCTTTGGTCCACTTTATCAAATTTATACTTCTTTTTATTGTCAGGCCTAATTTTGCCCCTTGGCGTGTCCAGGTCCTGATCAATGTTCCCACTTGTGGGTGTTCCCTCATGTGCTATGCTACACCTTTCTACAAAATTCTCAATGTCCCATCTTGCCTTGGGCCAATAATAATTGTGAGCCACCTTTTGGATGATGGTACCTATTTTTTCATGGTCCCCATCTGGTTTCACATGTAGGCTCCTTATTAATTCTGCCCTATATCTTTTAGGAAGTACCAGCTGTCCCTGACCTTTGGATCTAGCTCCAGTCTTCCTGTAAATCAACTTGTTTTTCATGTAAAAATCTCCCTTGCCTGGAGTTGTATGACAAGTTGACAATTTCCTGAAACAAGGCTTGAGGGTCTTATCCCCAGCCTGTGCCTTCCTCATCTCTTCTGGAGTGGTATCTAACATAATATCCTCCTCCTTTCTTGAGGTCGACCTGACCTGAAGGGTGGCCATAACAATAGGGTTCCTTCTGCAACGGTCAGTGTCATGATTGTTCATCTTACAATTTTTACACCACCTTTTCCCTTGGTTGAAAGATTTTCTTTCATCATATTTCCTTTCATCGAATTGTGGGGTTTTATTTTTATTGTCATACCGTGGCCTATCAAACTGGTGCTTACCTTTGTTTTGATCTCTAGGATCAAATTTATTAAAGTTCTGTGGTGCCCTAAAATTTTCTACCTGTTTCTTTTTATTACCTGATACCTCTGCCTGAGCCGCTTGATACCTTTCAGCAACATTTAGCAACTCACCCAGCCTCTCTGCACCTTGTTCCATGAGAAACTTTCTCAGGTCTGGAGCCATGGACTCTCTTAATTGTTCTATAAGGACCATTTCCTTAAGATCTTGGGTTTTCCCCAGAGAAGTCCATTTCTCCAAGTATGTCTCTAACCGTGCAGAGAACTGGTGATAGGTTTCACCTGACAGTAGTTTAGCATTCCTAAATTTTTTCCTATAAAATTCTGCGTTCTTTTCATATCTTAACAAAAGAGCCTGCTTTAACATGTCATAATTTTCCTGATCACCTCTGCTCATTTTGGCAAAAACTTCATAAGCTGCCCCACGAAGGCCTTGAGATAACTTTAAGCTCCACCTTTCTCTCTCTAACCCATATGTGGTAGCTAATAGTTCATATCTATTTAGATAGCTCTCAATATCATCGTCTTTCTCAACAAAATGATCTAAATGAAAATTCATAGCTGAGGTTGAGGCTCCCTGGTTAGCAGTGGCATCACAGGTAAAGGGACTGGCACCATTTTCAGGAGCGTGGCCTTGAAACTCAAACTCCCTTAGTCGTAACTCATGTTCCCTTTGTAATCTCTTCTCCTCCTTTTCTGCTTCCCTCTCTGCAGTCAATCTTCTTTCTTCTGCTTCCCTTTCTGCAGCCTGTCTTCTTTCCTCGGCTTCCAGTTTCTTAGCCTCAGCCTCAATCTGCAACCTCTTAATTTCTTTTTCAGCCTCTAACTTTCTTTCGGCCTCTTTTTCTAATCTTCTTTCTTCCCGTTCAATATATTTGTCACATTCAGCAGTGACATAAGCAATCATAATTTGCCCGTCCATTCCTAACTCTTTCGCAGTCTGTACAGCAGCAGATCGAAATTTTGCCAAGTCGGCCATTGTCTAACATGCAATTGTAAACAATTCAATCTTTCAATAATTATCTAAGGACACTACAGGCACTGAGAGCTCAACCTTATTTATTTCCACCCAAGGATACCTTTTAATTCTTATTATTCCCAATATCTATAACAGGAGAAAGTTCAATATCCCTGGAGCGAGACCCCAATATATGTGGTAAAGTGGGATGTTATAAATATTTATAGGGGACTTAGTGTACTGACTGAGATCAGCTGTGAAGGTATCTGTATCTAATAGGTGTAGTATTCTACAGATAACCTTACTTGCTACCACATTATAACTCAGTCAGAATTATTCTGGAATATTGTGATGACTACGTTAAATGTCTAGGGTATGTATATGATGAAGTGTAAGTCACAACAACAACAGACAGATAAACAATTTAATTTATTCCACCACACTTGACAACACTGTGACACTCACACACATTTAACACTCTATAAGACTATCTTAAATGAGGCACTGGTAAAGTTTCAAATATAAATATGTATTACTTACTTTCACTAATATATGTGTCCTGATTCAAATACAAAGTGAACCAGGAATCACAATCAATTGTAATTACAATTTATATGTACAGAATTTATCAATATGAACCTTGTAATGACATATTTTATTAATATTATCCTATGTGTGTCAGTTGTGTAGTAGTAATATGAGGTAATACTGGTTTTGTTTTTTCAAGCTATGTTGTTATTTGTCATCATGACTTCAAGTGTTTGTTTATCTTGGAAATAATATGGGGAAAAGTTCACAGTTTCTATCAATTTAAACACTGTATTTTCCCTCTGTTTTATTATAAAGTCAGATTTTGAGGGGGGCATAATGTTGAGCTCCTCTGGCCACAGACGCTTATCTTTCGTGATGGCGGCAGGAAGGACTCCTCTGCTCGATAGCCTCCCTGTGTTCTGGAGACACCTCACTGGTCACTATCTGGACCCAGGAGTATGCTGTCAGCCTCTAAGTTCAGCAAAGCTCAGACCAGGTGCTGCTCAATAACTTTAGGACCACGGTCCCTGAAACAAGAAGGTTGTACCTCCTATTTCAGAACTAATTTATAATAAATTTCCAGACTGAACACATTACATAACAAACACTGAGTTCAGAGCGGTAGGCCAACTGCTATCTTCATCTGGAACAATTTTCACCAGTATACTCCTCCCTAATGGTTACTACGCCTTTGCAATTCCAGCATTATTTCTTTCTAGTCGATAAGATAGGTGTCAGTGTACTGTTTGGCAATTCCATGTAGTTTTACTTTCCTCCGACACCTTCTGTTCAGGTTGGAGCACTATATAGGTTTTACCTCATGTTCGCTACTGAACCACACATATATACAGACGTAAATTATCAATTTACATTCAATTTTCATTAAAAAGATATCAAATATTTCAAGCTTACCACAATTCATGGAATAATACACAGTTACGTTGACTGGCAATGAATATAGCACAATTTCGATCTGCCGATGTCCCAGGCTTTTATTTAGAAAAATATGCACTGGCGCTCAACGCACTGGTTCTTTAGTAAGTTTATTTGAAAATGTGGTGCTGACCTGACGCCTCTGATTGACTATATTGGCAGGTCTAACCAATCGAGCCATGTTTACACAGCTTTTCAAAAAAGTACTCCTACTCACGTTTCCCCTAACAACAAAGAAGTAGTATTTATAGTCCGACTAATCGTGTTTAGCCTTACATTTACTTTCCGCCAATCAAATAGGAGGTAACATGTCAGCCTATTTCCCGTACAATGGTGGTGTGAAAATCTGCCACTGAGCGATTCTGATTTTGGTGTTGTCTGACATCCCTCACTATTTCTTTTGGCTATAATTTGTTAATTCCTAGACTATTTGCGTAACGTTTAACATATTCTTTGTCAGCAAGTCCTAAGGAACCCAAATATATAAATTTAATGGGGCTAAGGGGCTGCGTTCAAAATATGTATTTTCCAGGATAGTCGTGAAGTTTTTTTTTATTTTTTATGTTTTGAACCGCCACCTGTCCTGCTGTACTGTCAGACTAATGTCAGGATTTTAGACATAAAACAGTAGAATGTCATGTTTCCTAATAAGCGTTTTGTAAGTTTTTAAAACCTAACTCTCTGTATGGGTAGTGTTTTTTATCACTGTCGATTTGAAAAAAGCTAGTGCTTGTGACCTTACACGCGTGATGGTAGTAATTGTGTATCGCGAGACTGTGGTAGTATTGCCTGCGTTCCGGCTTTCAGCCCCTCCCTTTCTTTCTATCCTTAGTCCATCTGTCTTTCGTTTATGATAACTTAGTGTATAAAATGACATGAATGGAATATTAAATATAGGTCAGCTTGCGTATCTCAAGGTTTTTCTTAGAAAGGCAGTACACGTTTTATCGTAGAAAGCGGGTATTGAAGCAGTAGACTTTTACTATCAACGTGAAACGTTACAATTTGCAGACGAATTAGAAAACAAGGGGGATTTCGAGTACAGTCATTGTGACAGCACTGTTCTTTACCATTCTTCTTTCCTTTTATTGAAGTTATTTGTTAGGCTTTACATTTACGTTTTAATTTATATATGTGGATTAGAATTTCACACGACAAAATTATAACATTTTTTTTTTTTTTTTTTTTTTTTTCCATAACCAGCGGCACTTGGGCTTTCAGCCCTTCGGCCCAATGACATGTCATTGCGAGGCTGGGGAACCTGAGGACTTTCCTTCCAACCCGGTCAGGAGTTTCGCTCCTTCCCATCCACAGAGGGTTTATCACAGGAGCCGTTCAGGTTATTCAGTCAAATTTCCGGCCGTAAACATTTCTTCAAACGCTGACGCCCGGGTTTGAACCATGAACACCTGGTCGCCAGTACAACGCCGTAGCCATTACACATAATACATTGTACAAATTATGAAATAACATAATACATTGTACAAATTATGACAACATAACACAGTGTACAAATTATAACATAACGTAATACATTGTACAAATTATAACATAATGTAATACATTGTACAAATTATGACATAACATAATACATTGTAACAATTATAACATAATAGAACTAATGGGATAGACGCCATAAGAACGAGTGGCCGTAAGTCGCATACGTTTTTTTTAATTTTTTTTTAAAGACAAAGTATTAAATTCAACCCTAGTTGGGTTATAATTAGGATATATAGAGTAGTAAATTCAAGATGATAAAATCTGGTTTCCGATATCGAAATATAGTATCGTTCCACCCCCCCCCCCCCCCCCCCCCCCCCCCCTTTCCACTCAGCTCAAGTACAGTAAATCAAAACTGTAAAATTGTATGAGTGTATGTGTGTAGAAGTATCTGTTGTTACTGTAGAAGTTCATTTCAGACCATAGGCCACACTCGCCATCACTGTTGAGATTACTTATATCACTTTCTTCCTGACATAGAATACGCCACACAGGCTGCAGTCATGAAGACATCACAGTACCACACTTAGAAGTCATGGAGCTTTAATAACGACTGGTGACGTTTCAAACAGTTTATTACAGGACAATGGCGACATACGTTGACATCAAAATATACTGTCATTTGGACAAGGTTCAAGCACATGGACATAACAAAAGTTCAATACATCTGGCATCAATAAATCTCGAGTAGCCTGCATGTATCGCAGTGCTAGTAGCATGTCAATCGATATTTCTTCTGATACAGCAACTCGGGTACATCTTTAGCAAAACATGCCGCATAAGGAGCGGGCTTCCAAGTACTTAATGTTAGTCTATATATCTTCAGACACAGCAAGTCAGGCACATCTTTAGCAAAACACGCCGCATAAGGAGCGGGCTTCCAAGTACTCAATGTTAATCTATGTCTCTTCTGACACAACAAGTCAGGTATATCTTTAGCAAAACATGCCGCATAAGGAGCGGGCTTCCAAGTACTCAACGTTAATCTATATCTCTTCTGACACAACAAGTCAGGTATATCTTTAGCAAAACATGCCGCATAAGGAGCGGGCTTCCAAGTACTCAACGTTAATCTATATCTCTTCTGACACAACAAGTCAGGTATATCTTGAGCAAAACATGCCGCATAAAGAGCGGGCTTCCAAGTACTTAATGTTAGTCTATATATCTTCTGACACAGCAAGTCAGGCACATCTTTAGCAAAACACGCCGCATAAGGAGCGGGCTTCCAAGTACTAAATGTTAATCTATATCTCTTCTGACACAACAAGTCAGGTACATCTTTAGGCGGTAAAGACCGCACGAGTGCCGGGCTTCAAAAATATGCAAAGTTCATCTAAGCTACAAAATAGAGTCAAGAGTACTTTTTACCTTTACAGCAATCCAGGAATAAATCACTTAATATACATCATCTTCTTGGCACTCAGAAACATCGAGAAATATCGGGGGAAAATCTCACACATATTCTAACACTCAGAAAAACTCTATCCCCGATCACACGGGCAGAGGATAATAATGGCTGACCACCTTCTCAGCCGAAAACGCCAAGGCGATTGTTCAAAAGGACCAGTCCTCCGGTCCCGCGCAAAATCATTGCGCATGCCCAGATAATCGCAAGCCCTGAGTTGAGCTCACACGGGACCAGTCCAGAACTTTTCCTGGAAACTGATCTATAACTCCTTAAATGGTCAACTTGTCAAGTCAAGGGAAGATAACAACTAAATCTAACTTATACCAAAAAGATACAACCAGTAAGTTCCCTTAGGCCACAGATAAAAAGAAAACATCCCAGACTTAAAAAACAGACTGACCTTAACAATGTGTTTGTGCCCTCCCCTATCAAAATATTTTTTTTTAAAAACATTAAAAAACGAATTAAAAAAAAAAGAAAGTTAAGTCTCTCTTAACTGCCCTGTTGTTAACAAGGTGAAAAGGGGTGAGAAAGCCCGGGGGTGTCTGAGATGACACCAAATCCACCAATTATCTGCCATCATCTCCTTATTCACACAACCACCATTAATCCTTATATATTAACTAGTGTAAAAGCCCGTCATTAGACTGGAATTAAATTCAAAAGCACCAATACCTAACGGCAACAAAAGTATTAAAAAAAAAACTGTACATCACCACAGTACACGAACTACGTAGAAGCAGCGAAGATCCCAATGTGTGTATACGGGATCACACATTCTATAACCATTTTTGTGCACACCTTTATTTGCGCATTCTTCTTTGGTAAGTGTTACTATTTTCGGGAGAGTACATATAAGGGAAACTATACAATTAATGTCTAACTTTCAACCAAAGTTGCTTCCCTTAGCGTTACGTACTGACAGAAAAAGCTCGGACTTTATATATAGGATTGTAATTCTTGTTATATACTGTTTTACTAAATTGTGCGATCCTCTAGGTCTATCTATTCTCAACACCTGTTCCACAGTTATGGATGAATTGCATGCCTGTAAATAATCTAATAATGGTTTTCTCTGTTGTTCATACTTCCTACATTTTAGTAGGAAATGCTCCATATTATTTTGTCTAGACACTCTGCACAGTAAGGTTCTATTGTAAAATAGCCCATTCCTAGTTGCAGTCTAAGAAATTTCTTATTGCTATGAATGTTTAGTTTTCTAGATATCTGACACATTCTTGTTGTAGTCTTGAGCATTCATAAGCATGTCTGCCCTTCAGACTTCCATCCTACTATACTGTCCATTCCTCAGTTATTAATCTTTTAAGTAAGCTTCGATTTCGGTTTTACTCATCCCCACATTTATTTGGATTCTATTATTTCTACTTTTCCTAGCTTCTTTATCCGCCTTTTCATTTCCTTCTAATCCAACATGTGAAGGCATCCAAGCTATTAGAACGGAATATACTCTGGAGTATAGGCAAGTATTTGCCAGTAATATCTCTTCTGCTATATCAGATCTACTGCATTATCGTAATGTGACAGGGGCTAGCTGTGGTTGAGGTGAACTTATGTCGATGTGGCTACCTCACACCCAAGACCCATGCACTAAGAAAATTTATTAAGGATCGTTTGACAGGGGTTGCAATTATTGGTTGCTTGCAACCCTCTCAGCAGCAGACTTAGCAATTCAAGCAACACAAAGCCTTATACAGATCAACATTTAATTCTACCGAACACCCAGACAGTGTTCGTAGACTTTAAGTCTTAGGCATGTTCTTGCTTGAACTAGACTTCAGATCAATAGCTTGTTCTCTCTCTGCGACCGCGATTGGTATGATAAAGAATTTTTCAAATGACACTGGCGCCTGGACGATTCTCTTCTCTGATTGGCTGCTATACGTAAGCGGCTATACTGATGTAGCTAGTTTTAGTTGTAAACAAAGATGGCTGCCACTTAACGACACAATGGCGGTGGACAACAGGCGAGATGACTATGGCACTGTCACATTAAGTTTCTTATAGCTTGAATAGCTGAAAGTGAGTCTGTTAATATTGTCAATTTATGAAGAGGGTTGTTAGAGAAGATTTCAAGGGCTTTCAGAACTGCAACCATCTCTGCTGTGGAAATAGATGTATGATATATTATTCTATAGTCTTTCACCATTTGCCACATGGAAAATAAATTCATATCCCAAATTTGTAAAGTTCTTCTTTAGATCTATCTTGTACACTGTAATACTGTCCTTTGATATCTGTTGAATATATTTCCTGGCTTTGTTTTTGATAGTTTCTGTATCAGTTGCGTGATTAATAATGCCTGCCAGATTAGTAGTTTGTATCTGGTTTCTTGAGCTCCCAGGGTGGTACTACCTGCTGGTATTTACAACTGTTATTAATTGATGCACTTAGGGCATCCAAGTGTACTAGTTCCTCCATGCATTTCCCAACCTGTCGGGTTTCTACTGGTATTCGTGAACCTGTTATGAGTTGTTAATTGATACCTAGCAAATGATCGAAAAGGTGGATGAGTCTTGTCCAACTATAATTTTGGTTATGTAATTTAGTCTTAATTCGTTTCTCCGAATTTCCAAAAGGAGAACTCCTAAGGCCACTTCCATTCCACCCCTTGATGTTGTTATGATAGCACCTGCGATTGTACATAATGCTTGGTGTTGAATTCTAAATAATTTAATGACCATGTTCTGCAGAGCCATATACTTTGCTTTCATAATCAATTTTGCCTCTAATGAAAGATTTATAGAACATGATCATTTTCTTAGTGCTTGCACCCCATCCATAACATTTTAAATATCTTAGCATGATAGTTAATCCACTGCAAGACTCTCAGTCTATCTATGTGTTTTTTTCCAGTTGAGTTATTGGTCTAGTGTCATTCCTAGGTATCGTGTGGTTTGTACTGTACTAATCTGTTGCCCCTGTAAGTTTGTGCCAATATTTTTAACAATCCTACCTTTACTGAAGATCATTCCTACTGTCTTATTCGCATTTAATTGACATCGACATTTATTCATCCATTTATGTACTTCATTATTTGTTTTTGAAGATTATTATATAATTTTGTTAGATTTTTCCCAGATCTCCATCATATGCAAACTGCGTCAAATAATGTTTGATATCTTTAAATTCTTTATTCAAATCATATACCATTAATGTAAAAATTGAAGTGGATAAACCGATCCTTGAGGAATGCAATTCTGTTGTTCATAAAATTCTGATCTATCATTGTTAATTTGTACTTTGAAATATCTATCTTGAAGAAAGTTCTCTAAGTATCTATACATTGTATCAGTAATTCCTATCTTTTTAATTTTAAAGAGGGCACCTTCTCAGCATTCATCATAGGCATTAGCTATATCTAGGGATATCGCCACTGTTTTTTTCTTTCTTTTGAAATCTTAATTTGAGTTCATGTTCCATTTTAAATATCTGATCCATAATGCATCTATCCCTCCTGATTGAGTCTGCATAAGTCGTAATTTGAGAACAGTATCATTTAAAGTGTGAGAGAGAGAGAGGGAGAGAGAGAGAGAGAGTTAGAGAGAGTTAGAGAGAGTGAGAGAGCGAACAAGTGGGAAATTAATATTTTGCACAGTGTTTTATGGCTCAGACATGAAGGAAAACAAAAACTCTCCTTAATTGTCATTTCTTACACCGGGGTCGTCCCGCGATGGGGAAGGGAAGCGAAAATAACAGCACATCAGATCAGCTTTAGAGTGAAAATAAAATCACATGATCAAAAGCTCTTAAATCAAATTTGGAATCGAATGTAAGTTAACTCGGTAATTACAGAAATAGAGGTGTATGGAAGCCAGATGTCCAAACAGAGCGGAGATTTTATCCCGACCCACTAGACAACATCGTCTCATGGACATAAGACACGAATGTGTGAAATAGATTTGAATGTGTGAAATAGGAGAGGTCGTAAAAATAGAAACTGATATAAATATACATAGCTGCAGACTTGTTGTGAGTGGCGAAACAGGTTGAAGATGGTATTCGGCGCGAAAATTACTCTTGTGTCACCGTAACCTATCGAGGGATTCCTGCCTCTCGGGCGCCAAAATGAGGCGCTTTTGATTCGTTCCATCGGGGAAAATCTTTTAATAAAATTAAGATTTGATGGCATCATTCTTTTTTTTCAATTTCAGCTGTTAACTGAAAAAAAATAATGATACAAAATTCGAGAAAGACGTTGACGTTTTCAACGTCTTTCTCGAATTTTGTATCATTATTTTTTTTTTTAAATCTGTCTCATTTTTTTCTTCACATCTGTCTTTTCTCTTCAGCAGATAATCTAAAACCATCAGCCTAAATCAGGGTGCAAACAATATAACACTATCAAGAGATAAGCAGGGAAATCTCATTACCACAGCACGGGGATAGGAAACAAGATGGACAAAGCACTTCAGAGAAATACTAAATAAGAAATCACCAGAGACGCAGTTGAATGTTCATGAGGCTGAAAATGATCTAGACGTAATTACAGACATTCCACGAAGGCACGAAATCATCGCAGCTGTCAAAGGGTTAAAGAATCGGAAAGCTCCTGGTCACGACAATTTAAATGCTGAGTTATTTAAGACAGCTCCTGAACTAGCAGCAGAACTATTAGAACCACTATTTGATCAAGTCTGGAAAACAGAGACAACACCAATGGAGTGGAATAAAGGAATAATTATCAATTAGCCCTAGAACCCTCTCCTCTCAGTTACCAGTGAAATACTAGGCATGATAATTATCCAGAGAATTTCAAAAGCAGTAGAACAAAAACTGAGGAAGGAACAAGCAGGATTCAGAAAGAACAGAAGATGTGCAGATCATACATTCACGCCGAGGAACATTACAGAACATTGCTCAGAATGGCAATGACAACTATATATAACTTTGTTGATTTTGAAAAGGCTTTCAACATACACAGGGACAGCCTATGGAAAATACTGAGGGCGAATGGAATTCCCTGCTGCGTTGCATCCATCATCAAAAGCCTTTATGCTAACTTTACATGTAGTGTTGGGCAGAGCAACCTAACTTTTGAGGTGAAAGCAGGAGTACGACAGGGATGCCCTTATCAACCACATTATTTTTAACGGTCATAGACTGGGTGAAGGGCCAGACAACAGAGGACAGTCCAAGAGGAATAAGATGGACAATGTTCTCTACACACAACTTCTTCTTCTTCTTCTTCTTTGATCCTTAGCCGCCGACCGTCAAAGCAGTCAGTGGCCATCACGCCTGGTGGCGTCTTGTAGGGTAACAACAAATTGATTCCACTTTGCTCGGTTGGTGGCCATCCTTCGTACAGTGCCCCAACTCTGGTTCATTCTTTGCATCTCAGCTTCCACAGTCCTCCGCCAAGTTGTTTTTGGTCGGCCTCTCTTTCGTTTTCCTTCAGGGGTCCATAGCATAGCTGTTCTTGTGATGGAATCGGGGTCTCTTCTACACACAAAGTATAACAATAATATTGTATGCACTCAAAGTAAGACTGATTACTTTTTTTTTTACAACAAAAAGACTTTATATGAGAGAACATAAAACATACACTTCAAGCAGAAATGCCTGTCACGGACTGCCTCCCCTGCTTTGCAGTAGTGGTCCAACAGTGGCCAATACTCAAGAGTATCTAAATGGATCGTCAAAGGTATCTACCTTCACACAAGATTACTCTTGGTATTGTTGTAGATAGAAGGGCAAATACGCTTCTATCTCAAGGGAATGTTCAGAAGATATTTCCGAAGTCAAGAACAATGCGGCATTGGCAGGGCAATTGTTAAATTATATCGGTCCGTCGCCTTTTGTGAAGAATTAAGCAATGGTTTTAGCCCGTTCAAGCCCCATAGCTGGTGGAAATTCAGCGAAATTTCCTTTTACAAGAAGTAGCTCTATAGAAGTATATATCATCATCATGTAGCATGTCCTTTGCAGAACGCCGCTCTCATCACAGCCCGCCTGAAAGACTCTCGATCTCTAGCCAGCCCTACTCCTCCTCCATTGTCATCTTCAAGGTGTCTTCAATGTCCTGTGTCCACCGTCGTCTTGGTCGGCCCCTGCCTCGCCTTCCAGGTACCATACCCTCCATCACTGCTCTCTCCAAGCCACTATGACGTTTAATGTGGCCAAAATATTTCAGTTTCCGGGACATGATATTGTTTATGAGCCAGTTTTCCTCTATGTTCAGGTCGTGTAGGATGTCTATATTTTTCTTCTTCTTGGTCCAAGATTTTCTGACAATTTTTCTGTAACAATTTGCTTCGAAAGATTCGATTTTTTTCTTTAATGTTTTTGTAATGGTCCATGATTCACATCCATACGTTGCTACCGGAAAGATGCACGTTATCAGAAGTTTTACTTTTATTAGTTTGCTGGTGTTATGCCATAGGTTCTTCATTTTATTTAACCTCTGCATTGCTATGGCCAGTCTCCTTCTGACCTCTTTTGAGCAGTCTCCATGGAGCCAAGATATTCAAAATGTGTAACATTTTCAATTTACTCATCATTGATGGTAATTTTTGGTTGGCATTTTGTTTTGTCTGTGGACATTATCTTTGTTTTTGTTGTGTTCAGAAAAGGGCTCTGATCCTCACTGTGTCTTTTGACAGACACGATTAACTGTTCTAGTCCCTTGGCACTGTTTAAAAGAATAACTGTGTCATCTGCGTACTTGAGTTCTGGGATCGCATTTCCACCAATTGTGAACGGATCACCAATGTTCACATTCTTGGTCACTCCGAACATTTCTCATTATATTTTCTGCATAGATGTTAAACAAGTATGGAGAGAGGATGCAACCCTGTCTTACTCCCCTTTCCACCTCAAACATCCTGATGTTTCCCCCGCTACTCTGACAGCTGCTTGTTGTTCATGGTATAGTGTTTCAATTAGATGGATCAAATGCGCCGGAAACCCCATGTCTCTCATGATGTTCCACATTTTCTGATGTTGTACGCAGTCGAAGGCCTTGGTGTAATCTACAAAACAGGCATGAAGATCTACATTGTATTCTCTGCATTTCTTAAGGATGTTTCTCGCATTAAAAATGTGATCTCTCGTACCTCTGCCTTGTCTAAACCCCGACTGCACTTCATGTATTTCATGTTCTAACTTTCTTTCTATCCTCTTCATGATAATCCGCAAGAGGATTTTGCTGGCATGACTTATTAAAGCAATAGTACGATAGTTGGTACACAGTTTTAGATTGCCTTTCTTTGGGAGAGGGATATACACAGATCTTTTCCATGCTTTGGGCCAGATTGCACTGTTCCAGATCTTCACACATAGTGCATGATAAACGAGGACACTGGCCTCTCCTCCTGCTTGGATTAGTTCAGTTGGTATATCATCGCATCCTGGTGATTTCCCTTTCTTCAGGCTTTTGATTGCTGCGCGTACTTCATCTAATATAGGTTCTGGCTCTCTCTCTTCACTTTCAATCGTCATGTCTGGGGTCTTTGTACTATCTTCATACATTTCTCTACAGTACTCCTTCCATCTCTCCAATGTATCCTTACTTTCTGTTAATATGTTACCATTTTTATCATTGATTACATGTAATGATGGTTTAAAATCATCTGTTAGCGTTCTGATTTCCTTGAACATATCCCCATTTTTCCCCATATATATATATATATATATATATATATATATATATATATATATATATATATATATATATATATATATATATATATATATATATATATATAATACTCTTGCTCATACGTATGCGTTCACACTTATAATAATTGAATCAACTAAGATTGCTATGTTTTAAAATAACATGTAAAACATTTAATAATCAATTAGTTATAACAAGGTAAAATAGGGATGAAATGATGGAGACTTTTAGATGTGAATCTAATTTCTCGTCATTGAGACGTGGGTTGAGGATTTAAATTTAAAATTAAAATTCAATTTTACTGTCCGGTTGCAGGTGCCTGTTAGTTAGCACTTAGTCCTGCAGCTTTGGTTTTCGTCAATCCTTTTGTGATGATGACACTTCACAGTCTGGTAGCTTCCTTCGTCAAACGGTCTGATAGCTTAGTACCACGATCCCAATTGGGTTATACAATCTCCTCGCACAGTTTAGAATGGACGCATGCAATTTAGGTTATATGCTTTCGAATCACTTGGCTTGAGAAATCTCTCTTATGACGGGGGTTCTGCGAATCATTTGGCCTGGGAAACTTTCTAATTCCTCTTATGACGGGTGTTCTGTGAATCACTTGGTATGGGAAACTTTCTCTTATGACTGGTGATCCAATTCCTTAGGTTTCCAGTCTTGATATTTAAAGTCCTGGTCCCTTAAGTTTACAGTCTTTGTATTTAAATATGCGGGTTTACTTGTAAGTTCCAAAGGTGCCCAAATACTCGATCTGTCACTTATAATTATGGAATTCTAAGTCCGATGTCTCACTGGCTTCTGGGAGTTTGCTCATTTGACGATGCGATGCAGTCTCTGATCTGTGTTTCTGATTAAGCTAAATTTTATTTTCAGTTTCCAGTTCAAATCACAGATTGTGCTTCCGCCAAATTTTCCAATGAAATTCAATGTATATTCCGGCTCTCACTTCAAGCCAATTCAATCTCCTAGCCTATTTGGGTAGGGGTGTTTTAATTCATAATCTCCCCCCGCGTGTTTTAAAATATTAAATTTAAAATTCCAATGCATGACCTCTTCCAGCGATGCCAATATTTCCGGTGGCATCTTGTGCAAACAAACAAATATGTGCACTGATTACCTGTCTAAATGCCTTCCGTCAAGATTGTCTACCCAGACAGATTTATCTGTAATAATGATACAGACAGGGGCCATCAGATACGATAATCTAATTATCGCCTGTGTGTGTGTGAATCCCCCAGACTGATTTCTCAGACGGACAATATGGCTTTATTTCTGTCGATCAGGCGAGACCGTCTTGTGTAAACAGGCACCGTCGCTATCAAAAGGTGGTCAGACTGATTGAATTGATAAGCGTATAACCCACTGACCGGTCTAATTAGTCTGGTATTGTTACGATTCACTTGGCGGAACGTTGACAAGTCTGAGGTTCGGTCACAGCAAAAAGAATGTAGGGAAAAAATTTTGCCAAATAATAGGACGATGAAAGAGAGGAATAAAGAAATGAAATGATACTGCCGGAGTGGATGAGAGTTATGAAAAGTGCACGACTGATTCGTCACAATGCCCACACTCTGACCTGTACTGTTCTCATTCTTCTATTATTTACTAGACACGGTATTAAGGTAATTGTCTTGTGCAGTCTTACCTAACCTGTATTACAGGGGGGAACAACATAAGTGATTGCGTCATTCATTAGGCTAGATCGCCCCTATGTTCATATCCGGTGTTACGTGTTGAATATCGAGCTAATGACCCCTGTCGACGAAGCACTATTTTTGTGGTGACTAGTTGGCAGGAAGGATAGTGCGATTTGCTGCTGTAGCTAGGCGGTGGTGCCGTTCGGAAGGTCCTAGTTTGGATTCTCCGGTAAGCCTCTCACTTCTGTTGTTTTTCTTTTGTCTGGTTTTCTACTTCTTTATTTCTTACGAGTGCCTGAACCACATCTTTATGCGTGTATTATTGTGTATTATTTATTTATATTATAGCCTTACTATTCTGTGCTCCCTGTTCTTGCTCCGGTAGCATTTGGGTGACTTTCTAGCACGCTGTCATGCAATCTAACCTTAAACAGCAAACAAAACTCCTTTTAAAAAAAAACAGAACAGAAGATTAATAAACAATATATCTTTGTCTCTTAGCGAAATGAAATTTAACGCTGATATTTACTCTTTTAGGGTGCTGGATTTTCCTTCCAAGAGAATGCCTTATCGGATATCCGCACGATTTCGCACGATTGGAGAACGCTTGTGTTGGTGTGGATCAATACCCCAGTTTTAAAAAAACTTGTCGAAAAAGACAAGTAATACGCTAAATCTGCAGATACAAGCTTATACAGATTTATTTTAAATATTTGAGAAACAATAATAGGCACTTTGATGGTTAAATAGGATTGTTTAGCGTTGTATTTGTTGTATGCAATTTAATTCTACTTATTTGAAACGACTTTCTGCGGTTTATTCTTCACGAGTTTGGTTGTTAGCCGAGAGGTTCGTTTATCGAGGCCACCCTCAGAATTAATTTTAAAATGTTTAAAAAAAACAATTAAATGAAGACAAACTCGTAGACACAAAATATCAATCAATCAATCAATCAATCAATCCCCTTTAGCTCCTCAAGGACCATACGACTTCAACCACAAAATATATAGAGAAACATTACCCAAGCAACACCTGGATCCATGCATACACAGATGGATCAGCAACTAATGCAACAGAAGATGGGGGTGGAGGAATCTTCCTGAGCTTAAGCAATGGCACACACAAAAAGATAGCAGTCGCAACAGGGAAATTTTCAAGTAATTTCAAAGCAGAGGCAGAGGCCTTATATGACCGCTTGGCATACACTAACATTTATGCGTGCTAAAATAGAATAAGAATAACAGAGTTAAAAGCAGATACGGCGTTTTCGCACAAAACACAGGATCACTAAAAGTTCAGTTGACAATCATGGCTGTGAGCGGCATTGTAAAGCTGTCCCATAAAATAATATTGAATGGAAAATTTTGTGAAGTGAGAGTTGCTATTTTGGTTTTTTTCCATTGTTGATGGAAAAGAGAGATGTCACAAAAGTCGAAAAACAGAAAAGTCGTGTGCTAAATGTCGTAAACAGAGAGCCGTGTGTAGAAAATTGTAACGTGTGAAAAAAAGAACGAGACGTGTGAAAAAAGGCGGGAAAAAAGACAGGAGCAGTATATATAGGAGTGATGTGGGCGATAGTTTCATAGTTTATAGTTTTTAGATCTAGAAGAACGATATTACATATAGACAAGAAATTTTGCTAGGCAGTTGTAGTGTTAGGTGAACTTCGTCTTTGAGAGTACCAAGACAAGTTTGTTTTAAGTTGACAAGTTTTTATATTATTCTGTTGGATATATTTTTCCTTGTGGATTTATATTTTCATTTTGGATACTCACTATTTTGTGTCAGCGTAAGAAACACGTACTTCACAATTGTGTCAATAACATTGCTGTTCTAATGACGTTAATAAACTGTATTTTATTTTTCTACATTGCTGAGTTTTCTTTGGAACATTACAGTTGGATTATTCGACAAACCATTATACGAGGTGTTGCTTATCACTAAACCTAAAAGGGTAAGAACGAAAACTGGGAAGAAAATGTAACTTCAGTCAAGAATTTCCATCTCAGGCGGAAATGATGGAACCACTTGAACAGAAACGTATTGAAGGATTAGCTCTCGTCAAAATATTTACCTGCGCACAACACAATTAACTGAACTGACCCCGGCCACACTTAAAAACTGCATCAGAAATTCTAATGACAGAAGAAAGCTCAGAGAGACCAGTAGCTATCTTCTCAGATGCGCTGTCAGTAATTACAACGCTGAAAAGTCAAAGTAATGATGAACTGGATGACCTAAGATTAACACTCCACAGACTATGTCAGCAGTACAAAAGAGTCGTGATACAGTGGATCCCTTCTCACTGCAACATCTCTGGAAATAAAGAGGCTGACAGATTGGCAAAGGAAGGGGAAAAACTTCCTCAACTTGACACAAATATAACCTATGAGGAGTCCAAGAGTTTTATCAAGCGCAGGTACAGGCACAAGTGGGAAGAAGAGCATCCAGGCCACACAAAAAATGATCCGTATTACCAGCTCAGCAGAAGTGAACAAGTGATAATCTTCAGACTTCGCACAGGTCATAACAGATTGAGATACCATCTGTTCAACAAATTAAAGATAGGAACTCCTGATGAGTGTGACTGTGGCACCGGTAAAATGACTGCCGAACATCTGGCTGACCACTGCTTTCTTTGAACTTATTCAAGTTGACATCTGAGGGTGAACGAAGAAGAAGATACGACTTCAACAAACACATGCCAGGTCTTCTTGTCACGTGACATCAGCTCAAGCTCTTTCCACACCTTCCTCGTCATTTTCACTTATGTCTTCAGTTCTCTTCTCCAAGTGTTTCTTGGTCTACCTCTGCCTCTCTTACCCTGAAGGTCCCAGAACAAGGACTGCCTTGTAATACTATTCACAACTTACCTCAGTGTGTGTCCTATCCATGGCCATCGTCTTCTTCTCGTCTCTTGTTCCCCTGGCACTTGTCTGGTTCTTGTCATCAGTTCCACATCGGTGACCTAGTCATACCATTTTAATTCTTCTATTCTACTGTGGCCGTATGACCTACCACCATAGCACTTATTCGTGCTAGAGTCTAAATATATAGAAACTATCATGCACGGTTATAGAAAACCAGCAAGTAAGATTTTTCTACAAATAAAATAAATAAATTCATTTCAGCTCAGCTCGTCTGGTTTTGACTTTATAGATAATACGTGCAACAAATAGAAAAAATGAAAGAACCTAAAGTTAAAAAGGATATTAAAAACAGGTTGCGAGGATACTACAAGGAGATACACTAACCTCTACTCCCCCTAATTATAACATCTAGCTAGAGGAATTCACACCACTAACCTCTCCTAATTATAACATCTAGCTAGAGGAACGAACGGACTGGTAACTTATGACATAAACCAAGAAAGAAAAACCTCTGGCGGACTTTAAGCCAGTCAAGATCAAACTTGGAGTAGGAAATAAAACAATAAAAGAAATATATAATAAGAAAAAGGAAACTTATTAATGCCACACTGCTACCCCGGCTACATATACAGTTAATTTGGTGCCGCACCCAGTTCACACTGCACCCCACGGTCACACTGCGCAAGCAAGCATTTATGAAAGACTGTAGCTTTTTGATTGTTGTTTTTGCTGTTTTCCTTGTTTCAGAGCCATACAGAAGGACTGACCTGACATTTGAGTTGAAGATTCTTATTTTCGTGTTGGACTTGATTTGTCTTAATCCTCATATGTTTCCCAATGCAATGAAACATCCTCTTGTTTTTTGTATTCTTATTTTGATATCATTGTCTGTCCTTCCAACTTTGTCTATATTGCTGCCAAGATATGTGTATGATTCTACAGACATATAACATGTGAAGCTTATAAAAAGCGAATCTGAAAAGAACATTGTTTACGAAATCTGCACATATGAAGTAAAATGTAAAGGTAGTCCCATAGCCCATACCGCCTCAGGGGGTGAATATCAATTCACTTTATATTTTCGCACATACAACGTCACAGCTTTATGAGATGGGGTGATCATTTCCCTTCCAAGTGTTTTGTCTTCCCTAACTCACGAGTGACATTTTTACAGCCGGGTAGACTGGAGTACGACGCGATCTGAATTCGAACCCAGTCTCTTTGCCTAGAGAAACAAAACACTCTGCCACTCTGATGCACATATTCAAGTACCATACTTGATGGCGTGTGTGATCATGTCTCTCCACAACTTCTTAGCTCCATCACTGTTTGTTACTGCTGTCGTTGACTTCTTTCCATGCAATGGTGTTAAAGTGTCATGTCTCTCTTGTTTCCTTCTATCTTCAACTCATCGCATCAGTACTGCTTTATTCTATCTCCACTTTTGGCCAAAATTGACGTCATATAGTTCAATCTATTATCCTACACAATATCTTACAGTTACCAGTTTGGATCAGCAAGAAAAATTTCATTTTAATGTGAGATATCCTTCTTTTCAACTAGTAACACAACAACTTTGATCGCATTTTTCTCACAAGCTGAAGTGGAGATAGAATAAAGCAGTACGAAGGCGATGAACAGCCACCATGTATTTCAGCATTCTTCGTCTCATCACACCCCGCCCTCCCCCCCCCCCCCCCCCCCTTTTTCCTCCAAAAAAAAAGCGGCTTGCTTCTTTTTTAAAGTAAATAATAAGCTTCCTTTGCTCCCTGGCTTCTTCCAGAACATCTTCATTACTGTAACTGTCTTTTTCTCTTGTTGAGGTGATCACTGGCCCAAGACAGTATACTTGTTGTTAGATGTGTAGTGCGAGCGTATGATGAACTGAGTGTGGGTGCGAATGAAGGCGCGAATGTGTTTAGGCTCGTATATATGAAGACCCTGCAACCCATACTCTCACATGCAGTAGTCAAGGATGCTTGGACACTGCAGGCATGTTTCAAGACATTTATTGACGAGAACACACATATTATCAACAGGAACAGTCAGTGTAACAAGGTCATGCTGACCGGAAATCGATAGGTATACATTTGGCATTCAAAAAGGTAAACATCGGAACAGACGTGCATGGTCAATAGCAAAGTTCTTCAATAATGACAGTTCGTAGCGTCGCCCTTGGCATCTCTGACTAAACGCGTCAGATGCCTTAGTCACTTTGACACATAGGTGCAACTTGGCATTCCCCGCCAATTGCACATTATCAGGCTGTAGTATAATAGCCGAAAGCACAGGCCTCGTTCTGACGTCGGCTGTGTACTTCTGTTAAATAGGTTATCATCAACCCTGCAGTAATGCTTATTGTAGACATAAATCCCGCCAATCTGCGGTTCCCACAATATATCTTCGTCACTGGATTTCTGGACAATATAAAGACTAACAGTCTTGGATGGCTACCTCGAGCACAAATATATAAGTTCTGAAATATATAGGATCGGTGAGCTGCAGTTCACACTAAGTAATCCTTTTACATGTTCTGCCACCGAAAAGCGTAATAATGCATAAAGGTCGGTATTACCTGGAAAATGAATCCTCAGAACATAACAAGACAGATAATTTATGTATGATGCAGGGCTATGGAGTCGGGAGTCGGTCGTTTTTTAGTGGGGTCGGAGTCGGTTAAAAGCTATCCGGACTCCAACTCCGAATTGAATGTCATGTGACTAGTAAAACAACTGTAATCGGAGTCGGGAGTCGGTCGTTTTTTAGTGGAGTCGGTTAAAAACTATCCGGACTCCAATTCCGAATTGAATGTCATATGACTAGTAAAAGAACTGTAATCGGAGTCGTGAGTCGAAGTTGGACTTCTAACATTTCAGGAGTCGGAGTCGGAAAATATATTTTCCGACTCCAATACCCTGGTATAATGTATAGTTTAAGTGTAAGATAATGTTTTGTTGTTTTGTGTGTGTGTGTGTGTGTGTGCACGTGCGTGCGTGCGTGCGCGCGCGCGCGCGCGCGTGTGTGTGTGTGTGTGTGTGTGTGTGTGTGTGTGTGTGTGTGTGTGTGTGTGTGTGTGTGTGGGTGTGTGTGGGTGTGTGTGTGTGTGTGTGTGTGTGTGTGTGTGTGTGTGTGTGTGTGTGTGTGTGTGTGTGTGTGTGTGTGTGTCATTAAAACCAAATCAAATCATTCATTAGGTCTTTGCTCGTTTTCTGAAGGAGTTTCACAGTCACTCTTATTTCTTCTTCTTCTTCAAGTACCGTGCCTAGCGGCGTAGGAGATCATGTCTATCCACATCTTCCTGTCTCCATTACAATTTATCAGTTCTGTTGTTGATTTCTTTCCATGCCACAATATCAAACTGTCTAGTATTTGCTCTCTTTGTCTTCCCCTATCTCTTTTTCCTTCAACCTTACCTGTTGTTACGATATATTCTAGCTTCCCTCTTCTCATAACATGCCCAAAAAAAGTGGATTGCTTCTTTCTAACTTGTGAAATAAGTTTCCAACTCCGCCCATGCCGGTCCCAAGCCCGGATGAAAAAGGAGGAGGGCGGCCTGCATGGAGGCCGTAAGGAGGCAGCCCCTCCACCATGCAAAGGCACAACAGGCCAATCACCTGTTTGTCTTAAACTATGATTACGAGAAATACAAGAGAGAAAACCGGACTGATTCTAAAGGCGACGAACTGGAACGGACTACGGACTACGACTTATGGAACTTGGAACACAAGAAGTATAAATGGGAAGGAAGAGGAGCTGGTGGAAGAGATGAGGAAAGCAAAACTAGAAATCCTGGCTATAACGGAAACGAAGAAAAAAGGACAAGGAGTCATGGATCTCGATGGCAACACGTTGCTCTACAGTGGTGTACCCATATCTGAAAGAGCTAAAGGGGGCGTGGGTTGCATTGTGGCCCAAAATCAAAAAGATAGTATCAAGGGATGGAAACTTTGTCTCGGAGCGCATTATGGTTGTAAAACTAAAAGAAGGAGAAACCATAGTCAACCTGGTCATAGTGTATGGGCCAAATGAGGATGAGAGAGCAGAGGTCAAGGAGGAATTCTTCGAGCTGCTTCAAAGGACAGTGGATGACTGCCTAGATGAAGTTATTATGCTCGGAGATTTTAATGCCAGAGTTGGAAATGACCATGCTAGATGGGGTGGAGTTATCGGAAGATATGGAGAAGATACTCTCAATGACAATGGAAAGCGACTCCTTAGATTCTTGCAGTGAGCAGAATCTGATCATTACAAACACAAAGTTCCCCCATAAGCGCATACATGCATACACTAGATGTGAACCAACCAAGAATGAGAAGTCAGTGATTGACTATGCCATTGTTCGGAGAAGCTCATTCAGATATGTCCGAGATGCAAGAGCCTGGAGGGGGCCAGAGATTGGAAGTGATCACTACCTGCTAACAATCAAACGAACAACTGAAAGAGTTGCTCAGCCTAGGAACTGCCCAACATCACGCAAGAAACCAAGTAAACGAGCAGGAGAAATGAGCATTAGGACCTACAAGCTGAGAGAGCCAGAAATTAAGACCAGATATCAGGGGCTTATTGCTACAGCAGTGAGCAACACAGAAGAACGACCTGATGACTTGGAAACCCTCTGGAATAATTCAAGGATATCATAAAGACAGCTGCTGCAGAAGCATGCGGTGAAGTCCGACTTGGGAACCAGAGAAAGAGGACACCTTGGTGGACAGAGGAAGTCAAAGAGAAAATAAGAGAGAAGAAAATGGCATGGAAACAATACTTAGGAGCTAAAAACACAACAGGACAAATGGAAAAAATATAGAGAATATGTGACACTCAGAACAGAAGCAAAGAACAAAGTGCTAGCAGCAAAACAGAAGTCCTGGGAAGAATTTGGAGAAAAGCTAGAAAAAGATGCACAAGAAAACCAGAAATTTTTCTATAAGACCCTAAAGAACATGAGGAAGGAAAAACAATGCCCTCTCAAATTTATAAAGGACAAGCAAGGCAAATTGCTTACTGCCCCGAAGGAAGTAATGGAAAGATGGAAAGAATATTTCTCAGAACTCCTGGATGGTGAGCATGGTGAAGCAACAGAAATGATAACCACTAGCACAGAAGAGAAAACCAATGATGGTGAAGATGACATAAAGATGGAAGAACTGAGGGCAGCACTGGAGAAAATCAAGATGGGCAAAGCAGCAGGGCATGATGGTATAACACCAGAAATGGTTAAGTACATGGGAGCATCAGGCGACCTGTTACTCTTAAAGGTCCTACAGGCAGCATGGTGCAACAAGACCATACCAAAGGATTGGGAGAGTGCCATCATAACACCAATTTTCAAAAAGGGTGACAATCGACAATGTGGAAACCATAGAGGCATATCCCTTCTCAGTGTCCCTGGTAAAATCTACTCTAGAATCCTAGAGCAGAGACTCCGACGCCTAGCTGAGCCACAATTGGATGAGGTCCAGTGCGGATTCCGAGCAAACCGAAGTACTCAAGACCTAATCTTCACACTCAGACAGTTGAGTGAAAAGGCCCTTGAGTATAAGAGTGAGATCCATCTTTGTTTCATAGATCTGGAAAAGGCGTTTGACAGAGTCCCCTGGAGCAAACTTTGGGACTGTTTGGCAAGGAAGAATATTCCAGCACCTCTGATTCATGCTATACAGAGCTTCTACAAGTCTTGCAGAAATTATGTGAGGACAGCAAACCATAAGTCAGAAGAGTTCAGGACCACCACTGGTGTAAGACAAGGTGATATCCTATCACCTTACCTCTTCATACTCCTTATGGACGATGTCATCAAGGCATGTAAGGAGAGAACAAGAAAGTATTCAGTGGGGTACTGGAAGATGAGACAGGTCTATAGTTCGGAGCTGGCATTTGCTGATGATGTTGCCCTGATTGCTAAATCAGAGGCACATCTCCAATCCAACCTGCAAGTCTGGAAGGAAGAGCTGGAGAAGAGAGGGATGGTCATAAGCAGCTCTAAAACAAAATCCATGGTGATATCACGAGAAGAAAGAAAACATCAGATTAAGTTGGGAGAACAGGTCCTGGAGCAGGTCGACCACTTTAAATATCTCGGAGCTATTATAGACCGAAAGGGAGGTATCAAAGAAGAGTTGGCCACTCGAAAAGCAGCGGCTGGGAGACTTTTTCAGGCCATAAATCGTGGATTCCTCAGCAAGAAAGAGGTTGGTAAGAAAACGAAGATGGCTGTATACCGCTCCACCTATGTCCCAGTTTTGACATATGGATGCGAGTCGTGGGCAATGACTACAACCCACAAAAGCCAGATCCAAACCTCCCTTCCCTATTTGTTTACCAATTGTCCATGTCTCACTTCCGTATATCAGGATTGGTTCTATATAACAATGAAGAACTCTCATTCTTACTTCCAATGACAAAGAATTGTTGCATAAAATATTCTTCATTTTATAGAACGCTGCTTTTGCCGGAACTATTCTGCTCTTCACTTCTGAGATGCATCTTCCATCAGTTGTTATTAATGTGCTCATGTATTTGAATTTATTGACTTGTTTTAAAACGGTTCCATTTACTTTGATTGTGCATTCCAGGGAAGCTTTATTCTTTGAGACAACCATCACTTCTGTCTTTTTGTTATTAAGGCTAAGGCCTTTATTTTCACTTTCTATCACTATTGTATCAACCATTTCCTGCAGCTCCTTTTCCCTTTTTGCTATTAAGACTGTATCATCAGCGTATCTCAAGTTGTTTATATGATGTCCGCCGAATGATATTCCTGGCATGTCCTCTAGAGATCTCATTATATTGTCACTGTACAGATACTCTTACACTTACTGCAAATAGTAAAGATTTTGTCGCGTGCAGAGAAATAAATTCAGGACGCAGCAGCAGATACACCCGGCGCTTGTGCCATTGCAAAGTCGAGGCTGGTCTAAGTTACGCAGACGCTTGATTGGTGCTTCTACTTTTAGCTGAAGTCGATGAGGATGTAGGCATGGTGGTTCTAATGAATTTAAAAATTATGTAGGATAATTCCCAGCCTTTGATAGATCCTCAACAGTATCAACCGACTGGTATACCTCGGAGATATTGCGGGTTCGGTTCTAGACCACCACAATAAAGCGAATATCGCAATAAAGCGGGTCACACCCATTTTTTGGCTTCCCAGTGCATATAAAAACCTAACATCATGTTTACACTATGTCTATTATGTGCGCAATAGCGCTAGGCCTAAAAAAAAAAAAAAAAACAAAGTACTGTAAAATTAAAAATACTTTATTGATTAAATAAAATGCTAATCTTCACCATCTGATCCTTCAGCGAATCGTAATCTTTTTGCTGGTGGAGAGTCAAAATCTATCGGAAGAAGAAGGCACGTTCTAATAAATAAACATGGATAATTTGAAAAAAGCGCAATATCTGCGAAGCGCAATAAAGCGAGGTTTGCCTGTAAGTATATATGTATATATGTGTGTGTGTGTGTGTATATATATATATATATATATATATATATATATATATATATATATATATATATATATATATATATATATATATATATATATATATATATCACAACTAACATAATTACCGATGTATGTTACGTCGGTCGGTCTCACTCAAAATAGTAACTCGCGCCAGAAAAAAAAGTGCGCAACGCACGGTATGCAATTTGCGCGGCGTGG